>BMAC01000301.1:223554-236594 GCA_014905375.1 Phtheirospermum japonicum | reverse complement strand
CGGCTTCGAAAGGCGACCCCGTCGCACATCAGCGCCCCACGTTGTCTGGAGATTACCCCGCCCAGATGGGTTTGTTTCACCGGCCAACGGCGTCGGCCCAGCCGCAGCCAAGCAGGAGGCACTGTGAGTTTCCACTGGCAGCACAGCACAAGGTCCAGGTATGTCTCCCAGGTTTTGCAATTTCGTTTTTTTTTTAAACTGATTCCAATTTAATCAAATTAAACTAAAACAAAATTGATTAATTAAAACTATTTCAATTAATCTTTTAATCAAATTAAGACTAATTAAATTATAATCAATCCCATGATTAATATTATAAAATTGTAAATATAATCGTTAATACAACCCCGGGCTCTGATACCACTGTTGGAATTCGTAGAGACGAACACCATGCTCGTGGAGCGGAAGTTTTAAAATTTATCCCATCTTTATTAGTCAATAATTAAACCATACTCAACTATTATATTGAATATGTCTCTTGAATTGACCAATGACTTTAGTCGACCTAATATAGAGATTATGAGTGATCTCTCTCGAGATTCCAATCGAGGAATGAATTCTTTCTTGACTCAACTATCACCTTCATTTACATCATGGTGCACCCAACACAAGCCGTATCTACCCCAAAAGGAGTGCAAGTGTTGGTCATGGTCAAAGTACACCACTCAGCAAATAAGGTGCGTATTGACTTCAAGTCGAAGGATTATCATACGCTTTATACAATGATGAGTTTATAGACATACAATAAATAACTTATCAGTAGGGTTTACCATTACTCTCCGACGTATCCATGTGTCCATCACGAATAACTATTATTCGCAGTCGTGAGACTTACTGCATTCTCTAAAAATGTGATGCTGACTTACTCTCCAAAGTATCCATGTGTCCATCACGAATAACTATTATTCGCAGTCGTGAGACTTACTGCATTCTCTAAAATGTGATGCAGACCACATGCCGACATATATCATATTATCAATATCCCAATCTTGATAATCGTTAGTCGTGGATATTTTAAGAGTAATGTTTTATCAATGACATCTCACCATATCAATGAGAACATTTACTCTATGGGAACATTTATATGAATAATCACAAACAATCAAAATAATAATTCAATAAATGCAATGCCATATATATTACGATATATATAATAATCGTGATCAAGTATATTGTCTTTAAATCTGATTGTATCTAGGACATTCATACTTTCAAAGCATACCGCTAGGTCAGCTGTTAGGTCCTTCTGAGAAAGTTAGCGGTGGCTTTTTATAATGGTTAACGCCACTGTTAATTATATCATTGATTTTTCTGTTACAGGCCAGCGGTGGACTCAGTGGTTCAAGTAACCGCTACACTTCACCATTACACCCTTATGTTTCCAATTAGCGGCAAGTTTAGCGATTTGATCATTATCGCTATGCCTAAATACTAACGGTAAGATCTAACGGTATAGGTTAACTGCTACGTAACCGTTAGATCTCCAGATTTGGTGAATTTTTCTACTCTTTCTGCACATCAACATCACGTAAACGTACCAAATCAAAAAATCATCTAACAAATAAAATAAGAAGAGTGTAAAAGAAAAATAAAAAGAAAGAAAATAATATAATTACTTGGGTTGCATCCCAAGAAGCGCATCTTTTAACGTCGCTTGCTCGACGCGTATTCTAGCAATTATTTTGTGGCCGCGGGTGGGTCAACTAATTCTATTGTCTCTGGATCCACGTTAGTTATCATCCCTTATCGGTAAAGCTTCACTCGATAGCCGTTAACTTTGGATGTTGCATCCTTCTTTTTGTCATAAAGAGTGACAGATTCAAAATCGTTTAGCTCCTTGATTACGAACGACCCACTCCACCTTGATTTCAGCTTTCCTGGAAATAATTTTAATCGTGAATTATAAAGTAAAACCAACTTACCAATCTCCAATCGCTTATCTATAAGGTGGCAGTCGTGATGCTTCTTCATCATTTCTTTTGTCTCCAAGTGCGGTCATAAGCTTCTTTTCTCATTTCTTCGAGATGGGTCAAATCCAGCTTCCTATATTCGCCTACCTCTCCATGATACATATTTAGCTTTCGAATTGCCCAACTTGCTTTGTGGGCTATCTCAATCGGCAGATGGCACGCTTTTTCATAAACTATCTGAAAGGTCATCAAACCAAGCATCGTCTTGTATGCTGTACTATAAGCCCACAGTGCATCAATCAACTTTGCGGCCCAATCTCTTCTATTTGGCCCCACCGTTTTCTCCAAAATATTCTTCAATTGTCGATTACTTGTTTCAACTTGACCGGAGGTTTGGGGGTGGTATGGAGTGGCTACCTTATGTCGTACCCCATGCTTGTTCATCAATCTTTCAAAATCTCGATTGCAGAAATGACTTCCTCCTTCGTTTATTATCGTTCTAGGGACTCCAAATCTGCTAAAAATATTTTCTTCTAAAATTTTTAAAATGATCTTTGCATTAACCTTGCGTGTAGGAATAGCTTCCACCCATTTGAACATATCATCGACGCCCACCAAGATGTACTCAAAATCACCGCTCTTGGGAAACGGCCCCATGAAATCAATTCCCCACACATCAAAGATCTCTACTACTTGATTGGGCACTAGTGGCATCTCATCTCTTTTTCCTATATTTATGGTTCTTTGACAACTGTCACATGTCTTGCAATACCCGTACGCATCGGAAAATAGGGTTGGCTAATAAAAAACATCCAAAAGAACCTTGAATGTTGTCTTTTGCGACCAAAAATGCCCACCAAAGTCGTGACAAAAGTGCAAAATACTCTGCATCTCTTCGTTTGGAACGCATCGTCTGCTTAGCCCATCCTTGCATCGTTTAAACTGACTCAAACTTTTGTGCACCCCTTTTTAATAAATTTATTTAAAACACGTCAGTTTGCTCGCAAGAGTACGAAGTAACTATAGGGTGATGAGTTTGACTCGAGTCGTATCTCTCGAGGAAACAACTGTTCGGTCTTTCGGATGTTTTTCTCAATTTATGAACTAAAATAAAATACATGTACAATTGGGGTTTTAAAAGAGATTGAGTTGATCATTATAAACTAAAGCAATAATTAAACTAAAACTAATTAAACTAAATACTTTAAACTAGATAATCAACTACGAGCTATAATTAAACTATCAATAATACGCAACCATAAATTAAACCTAATTAACGAATCTAAGAGCATAAACATAAGAAATTACCACTAAGCAATGAATCATAAGAATCTAAGATCAACGAATAACTAAGCATAAATCAA
Source organism: Phtheirospermum japonicum (assembly GCA_014905375.1). Classification (NCBI taxonomy): domain Eukaryota; kingdom Viridiplantae; phylum Streptophyta; class Magnoliopsida; order Lamiales; family Orobanchaceae; genus Phtheirospermum; species Phtheirospermum japonicum. The sequence goes on along the minus strand of BMAC01000301.1, from coordinate 233,320 downwards.
CTCGCATAAATAAACTAAATTAAACCAATATCCAATATCAAGCACAAAAACGATTAAACTAAATAAACTAGAATTAACTAAGCAATTAACTACGAGATTAACTACGTAACTAGCTAAGAGTTTACAGTACTTATTGGAACTAATGAAAGCAGTAAAAAGCTCCAGCTATTCCGGAGTTTGAACGTTGATCTTGGGCGAAGATTGAATCCCGAACTCGAATTCGATGTTTTGGACTCGTTGTTCTTCGATCCTTGATCTCCGTCTTCGAATCTCGTTAAAAGATGTGGAATTATTGTTATTGGGAGCTATGGAACCCTAGGTGGTCGTGTCTCTGGTGTCTCACCTTTTAAAAATCCGAAATATAGAGGGTTTATATAGATATTGCAAGTCTTGGCGCACAAGAAACCCTAAAATCCGAATTCTAGGCCGTCGCGTCAACGGTGTGTCGACTGACGCGCGCTGGTGCTCGGCGTCGGTGCTGCCTGGGCGTGTGCATCGGCTGGGCGGGTGCGTCGACTGACGTGGGCTTGCATCGATGTTTCAGAGAATTGCGTCGACTGACGCTCCTTCGGTCGACGCTTCAGCAAGTTGCGTCGACGGTGCGTCGATTGACGCTCCTTCAGTCGACGCTTCAGCAAGTTGCGTCAACGGTGCGTCGACTGATGCTCCTTCAGTCGACGCTTCAGCAAGTTGCGTCGACGGTGCGTCGGCCCTGCATCGACTGACGCGGATCATGGCTCGCGTCGATGGAGTGTCGACGCTCGCGTCAGTCGACGCGACAGAGCGTCTGTCTCCGTCTCTCGATCTTTTGCTACTCGTATCGCCGGAAAGCTCGTTCTCCTATTCTTGAACATCGAACTTTTCTATTACGCGCTGAACTCTTCCGGTTACTTAGCTGTAAGGTGAAAACAACGAAATATCACCTATTTGCATCAATTACGATTAGAATACGGTAAAATAAGTCGGAACTATAAAAATACGGAATTAAGCTTAAATCGTCCAACTTATACCAAAAACAAAAATAAAAACGAACTAAAAAGCTAATAAAAATAAGGACAAATCTACTCTAATCATAAACACGAACTGGTTGTCCCAAAAGTAACTCTTGCATTTATACAAAAACCTTTTTCTCTCTTGGTAGTTCAAGTGATTAGGTATAATATCACAAGCAAGAAAATTCACAATATCCGCATATCAAGGAGTAATCTCTTTATTAAGATCATAAGCATTTTCATATGGAAATAAATCATCAATCATGCCTTGCTCATTTTTATCATTTTCAGTTACCAACCTAGAAAGGTGATCATCTACAACATTTTCACAGCCACGTCTATCCTTAATTTCTACGTCAAACTCTTGTAATAACAAGATCCAGCGAATCAAACGTGGTTTAGCAAAAAAATGGCGTAATGCAGCATGATCAGTATGGACTATCACTTTAGCTCCCACAATATAAGATTGGAATTGTTCTAATGAAAACACAACTACTAGTAATTCTTTTTCAGTAGTAGTGTAGTTACGTTGGGAGTCGTTAAGCATGTAACTCGCATAATAAATGACCCTAAGTAAATTATCTACACGTTGCCCTAAAACGGACCCCACAGCTTCGTTAGACGCATCGCCCATTATTTTAAATGGTAAGGTCCAATCCGGAGCAACAACAACAGGTGCTAATGTAAGTTTTTCTTTAAGTAATTCAAATGCATTCATACAAGCTTCACCAAACAAAAATGGAGTATCTTAAGTTAAAAGTTGACACAACGGGCGACTAATTTTTGAAGAATCTTTAATAAAACGCCTATAAAATCCCGCATGACCAAGAAAACTCCGCACACCTTTAACATCTCGAGGGGGACGAAGAGTTTCAATAACGTCAATTTTCACTTTATCTACTTCCAACCCCTTTCTAGAAACAACATGTCCTAAAATAGTGCCACTTTTTACTATAAAATGGGATTTCTCCCAACTTACGTAAAACTCTCTTCAATACAACGTTCCAAAAATTTAGACAAATTAGATAAACAGTTTTCGAAGGAAGAACCAAGAATTGAAAAATCGTCCATAAATACTTCAAGAAAATTATCAATAAAATCGTAAAGATGGAAAGCATGCACCTTTGAAATGTCGCTGGAGCGTTGCACAAACCAAAAGGCATCCTCTAAAATGCGAACGTGCCAAAAGGGCACGTGAAAGTAGTCTTGCTTTGATCCTCCGGAGCTATAACCACTTGATAGTAGCCGGAAAGACCATCCAAGAAGCAATAGAATTCATGCCCATCAAGTTTGTCGAGAAGTTGGTCGATAAATGGTAAGGGGAAGTGGTATTTTTCTCATTGATGCATTTAGTTTCCTATATCTATACACATTCACCAACCAGTAGTCAATCTTGTAGATATAATTTCGCCTTTTTCGTTCTCAATTATGGTGATGCCGCCTTTCTTTGGAACTACATGAACTGTGCTCATCCATTTACTGTCAGAAACTGCAAACTGCCTAATTAACGGCGGTTTTTTCTGGCTTTTAACGGCGGTTTTTGAACCGCCTTTGTATCGACCGCCGTTAAAAATTACGGCGGTTTTTAAAAACCGCCGTAAAAAGTGGAATTTAACGGCGGTTTTCGAAGACATTTAACGGCGGTTTTCAAACCGCCGTAGAATGTTAAGTTTAACGGCGGTTTTAGAAACGCCATTAATTGGTTCACTTTTTACATCGGTTCTGAAGAAATACCTTCTAGAAAGTAGTAAAAAATTTTTTAAAAAAATAAATGAAAACAGGTGCACTAAAATTAAATAAAAGTAGGAAATTGATTATGCTAAGCATCAAAATTAAATAAAAGAAGAAAATTAAATAATCTCCCATTGATTATTCCAAACAACCAGGATCATCTTTCTAACAATCATGTCTTCTAAGGAATGGAAAAAAAAATGAGATAACGAAATCACAATAGATGGTGAATAAAAGACATCTAAAGTTGGTGGTCACCAAAGAGACTATCAAGCGTAACTACGTGCTACAAGCAGCAATTCTTGATTCAAAAGATAAAAGGTAGAAATATTATAAGAAAACGAGCAGAAAAAAAAAACAAAAAACACCCGAATCCTAAACAACAAAAATCTACTACTCGTTATCGGGCTTGGGCGCTGCTTCCTTTATCTCCTCGGAATTATCATCCTGCATAGAAGAAAAAAAATCAATACCATAGTCCCATAGCAATCCAGATGTATAAAACAAACAAACACACACACACCCCATACCTGCATATCGGAAGTCCATAAAGTGAGGTTGTCACGGAGAAGTTGCATGATCAGAGTGCTATCCTTGTATGAGTGTCTAGCTCAGCAATTTCATCGTCAAAAGCCTATAATTAAATTACAAGTAAAACATTAGCCAATCAACTGATAGTAACCAAATTTGGTATTAACTTTTTATGAAAATTAGATAAAATATAGTCACATTTTTTCTGATCGCCTCATATAGTAACCGTTCCCCAAAATCGATGCTAACAAATGTTGAGTGTCGATGTTTCATTTTCAATTAAACAGAACAAACAAAGATGAAAACAACAAGATCAATTTTCAACACACCTGTTTGGCGAGATTACAAGCACGGTCAGGAGAATTCAAAATCTCGTAGTAAAAAACTAAGAAGTTGAGAGCCAGTCCAAGACGGATGGGATGAGTTGGAGCCAGCTCAGTATTAGCAATGTCCTACGGATGCCAAAACACTCGGTAAGCCAGTAACAATTTTCGTCAAAACACGACTATCACACAGTAAATTGATCCAGAATTACTGAATCACAAAACTGAGTGTCAAAGGGACCTAGATAATAATATTTACTGGAAGACGCAGTTTTATTAAAGAAAAACAAACTCCAATACAGATGTAGCTTCATCATTTACATCAATAAAAAAAATTGCTACCCACAAGATCTCACAAAATTAGCCCATGTCTCTAATCTAAGCCATGTTACAATTGCATCTAAACAAAGTAAAAACTCACAAAAACCATATCACGAATTTACTCAAACTGCATATGATAACCAAACAACTGTAGAGACCAAATCAAAGGAACTTTACAAATTCTCATGCCTATTCACTTCAAATCTAAACAATGGAACATATATAATAAGAATATTTCCCAAATCTACGAGTTAACACGCATACACATTTTTCTCGATATAGATCGGGAAACAACTAAAAACATACGAATATCAAAAGAAAAAACGAAATTAAATCAACAAAACAAATATCAAAAACATAAATCAACCTGAGAAGCCTTATAAGCCGAGAGCGTGTTTTCAGCGGCTTCCTTTCGCTCGGCTCCGATCTTGAACTCGGCCAAGTAGCGATGATAATCGCCCTTCATCTTCAAGTAAAAGACCTTGGAGTCGCCGGTGGCTGCAGATCCGATGAGCTTCGTGTCGAGGAGCTTGAGGATGCCGTCGCAGATGTTGGAGAGCTCTGTCTCGATCTTGGATCTGTAGCTCTTGATGGCGGACACGTGGCTCTCGTTGCCGCGGCTCTCCTCCTTCTGCTCAATCGAGGAGATGATGCTCCAGGAGGCGCGACGGGCACTGATGACATTCTTGTAGGCGACRGAGAGTAGGTTGATGGYGYGACGGGCACTRATGACACTCTTGATGGYGGACACGTGGACTCTCGTTACCTTGTAATTCTTTTTCTGAACACYGAAACCAAGAGGTTTTGCAGCTTGTTCGATTTTATTAATTATCACATTACCCGGGCATTTAGACGTGAACCTTGTTTCCCTCTTGTATCCCTGTCACCGGTGCCAAGGTAAACATGTGTAAAATATTCAACATTGTAATCTTTCTACATCAACAAAATAAATATAAAATAATAAAATTAATAAATAAAAATCCGGATCGGCATCGAATAGATTACCAAGATTGAGATCTTTTGACATGATTATTTACTCAAATGCGTTCATCGCAGCTGGCTGCTCCTTCTTTTTCTCCGTCACGTGATATTCCTGTCGTAAATATAAGAACAAAAGCATAGTTCACACTCCAATGAGCAATGAATCGGCGAGCTGCCGGAATTTCCAATAGCATAGAACAAAAGCCCTAATTTCCAATATTAAGTTTCTAGAGATTTTCAGTTCAAATGAAACCTAATACCTGATGGAAGTCACTAGAGCCAGAATCGGCGGAGCTGCCGGAGGTGTTGCTGACGCAAACAGGGACGCACTCGATAATCCATCAGAGCTTGATTTCAAAGTCCTCATCCTCGGGTTTGGCGGCGGGCAGCGTGTACACAACCAGAGCTGAGGATGAAGACGACGGCGGACGCGGAGGGAGAGCGGCCAGAGATCTATCCGCCATCGTAACCAACTGCAAGTCGCTGGTGGCGACAGACGCCGCCCTCCCCGACGATGATGACATTCGCGAGTTTTTTCTATGAGACACTAAACCTAGAGATTCAGATTTGGGAAAATAATGGGATCTGTGATCGGAAATTAACGCAAACTTTGAGAGATTAGGGATTAGATGATTGGATTGGTAAATATTTGGAGGCGTAATTCTGCGGGAACTGAACGAAAGATTTGGGGCTAAAATCTCCTGCCATTGAAATTAATTAGTTATATTTGTATGTTGTTCTTAAGAGATAAAAAAGAATGATATTTCCCAAGTTAATTAAAGTAATATTTTCTATCTGAATAAAAAAAAAATTCTTTTTATTTTTTTATTTATGACGTGGCAAATGCAGATCGTCGGATTAGACACGGATCGACGGTTGAAACGACTTGCTTGAGTAAGACCAGGATTGGTGACATGTCAGCCTACTTTCTACGGCGGTTCTAAGAAAACCGCCGTTAAATGTTATCACATTCACGATGGTTCTAATGTAACCGACGTTAAGATCAGAAAACTAATTAACATATGAACTAATTAACGTCGGTTCTTAAGGAACCGCCGTGAATACTTGATAAATCACGGCGCTTTCTAAAAACCGTCGTTAATTAGTTCAGTTTTAACGTCGGTTTTCATAAAACCGCCGTAAAATGTACGATTCTACGGCGGTTTTATAAAAACCGCCGTTAAATGAACAATTTAACGGCGGTTTTTTAGAAAACCGCCGTAAAAAAGTATTTAACGGCGGTTTTTCCAGAACCGCCGTGGATGAGGCGCCTTTGTATCTACTTTCTGCAGTATCAAATAAATAATCCCTTCTTCTTTTAACTTAAGAATTTCTTTCTTGACCACTTCATACAATGTTGGCGTCAATCTCCACTGGCTGTCTCTCACTGGCCTCGCATCAGGTTCTAACTCAATTCGGTGCATGAAAGTTGTGGGACTGATCCCCTTGATGTCGCTGATGCTCCATCCTATGGCTTCCTTATATTTGCTCAAAACCTAGTTCAATTCTCTTTCTTCATGTTCTTTTAATCCAGAATATATGATAACCGGTATTTTATTGTTGGGCTCAAGAAAAAATGTATTTTAAGTGACTTTGTAGTGGTTTTAATTCCACTTTTGGCTCGAGTTCTGGCGCGTTAGCTATTTCACACAACTCTTCTTTAAAATCTTCATAATTTTCCGTGATCTCGTTCAAATCAACTTTCAGTATATCCGCCACCCTCCTCAAAAATTCGGCGTCGTCCTCAAAACTTAAATCGTCTAAAATGGTAACTCCTTTTAGCTCTTGGACACAAGACGTAATAGGATTAATAAAATAACAGTTATCCTGCATAAAAGGGGATGGGGTATTCTGAATGTATTTAAGAGAAAAAGTCACGGATTCGCCCAAAACTGTCATAGTCATTCTCCCTTTGTTCACATCAATTAAAGTATGGGAAGTGGACATAAACGACCATCCCAATAGAATGGAATGCTCCTTGCTCTCAGTCGGTACCTCCCCAACATCCAAAATCAGAAAATCAACTAGTATCACAAGCTCTCCAACCTCCACTAAAACATTCTCAACAATTCCAAAAGGTTGCCGAATCGATCGATCGGCTAACTACAGTCGCATGGTTGTCGACTTCAGTGTTCCAAGGTCAAATTCCTTAAAAAGTGAATAAGGCATTAAATTAATTTCAGCTCCAAGATCTAACATTCCTCTTGCAGTATGTCCATTAGCCAAGGAAATCGTAATGCAAAAACTTCCTGGATCTCGTTCTTTCGGTGGCAATGGTTTCTTAAAAATTGCGCTCACTTCTTTTGTCAATGATACATGTTGATTTTCCGCCAAGCGTCTCTCTCGCGAAGTAGGTTCTTTGAAAAGTTTCACGTAATCTGGCATCGTCTTGATTACATCTAAAAGAGGTAGGTTTATATTGACGTTCTTCAGCAAATTATATAACTCCATGAATATATTATTCTCTTTAGCTGGACGTAAGCGGCTTTGAAAAGGAACAACATCTCTAATTGTAGTCGCCAACTGCTTTGGCTGTGCGGATTTAGGAACGTCATCCTGATTAAGGGCACCATTTGGAATTGTTGCCTTGATGGAACCAGGGACGTATCTATTCGAAGATTTATGCATTTGATCTACTGGTTTAGGAACATCTTCTTTCGTAGTCGTCTTGTTCTTTTCGTCGTTTTCTTCTTCTTGCTCAACTATACCGTTGTCGATTTTCTTTCCACTGCGAAGGACATGAACCGTTGAAGCCTGTTCTGAATGGCTTGGTGTCACGCCCCGATTTTGATAAAACAAATATATAGTTTGTGTTTTGAAATAAATAAAGTAGATATGGCGAGACGAAATGTTGAATTATAAGAATTAAAAGAAAATAGAGGATTTTATTAAAAGTTTGAGTTACGCGGCGGAAATAGTAATAAGAAAATAATAGAATTTCTATTAGTTTTAAATTGTAGATAAAAGTAGAATCGTCTGGAGTTTAAATCACTTTGCAATTACCCACTTTTAAAATGATATAATTATAATATAGTATAATATAGACTTTAAGTTTAAAATAATTTTCAGCACCTCGAAATCATAACTTCTAGGCCCCCTTTCTAAAATGGAACTTTTAGGCCTCATTTCAAAAATAAATAAATAACTCAAAAGTAGGATATAAATAGAGATATCCAAAGTATGAACTCATATCACTTAAAAACACAAGTAGGGATATCAACATTTATAAATTGTCGCCCACGCTTTCGCTGCGCTACTTTGATATATACCCTTTCGAAATAAACGCAGACAATGATAAAGAGAATTACGTGTAATTCGAATCAAAAATGTCGGACTAGAAGTCAAATCGACATAATTTAAATTATTGAAATTATACATAGTAAATCATCCACCTCCAACGTCACTCATTGCTCGGTCTCCTCAACCTGAAATTTGTTAATGATAAGGTGAGCTTTCCACTAGCTCAGTAGTTACACCGACATATCTCACATAAAATTATATAACTCAGAAATAGCACAATTAACCATAGAATTCATAATTTTAACGTAGAAGACAGTTGACTGCAGCTAAAACGTGGCGGGTTTCCCCGATGACCCTTTTCCCCGGTCATAGGCACTTTAGGCCCCTGGTTTTAATCATTGGATATAGCACGCCGGGATAAACCCAATGACCCTTTTCCGTGGTCACGGACAACTTTTGCGGTCCACGGCTATATTAATTTTATAAACATAGAATTTCATGATATACATTGCACATAGATTTGAGCACATAGAATTTAACATAAGACAAGTCGGTGGTCCCTACCTCGTAATTTGGCATGTAATGAATTTTGATGAATGTCATGAATGGATGCTTAGAAATCTTCGATTCTTGCTTACATAAAAACATTCGAACATGACTTTTGTATATTTGGACTTTGATAACTGAAGTAAAAAATAATTGGAATAAATTGAATTGGAATTAAATTGACAATCCAAATCGCCAATCGAAAGTTAAGAAGTTAATGATCGAATAAACAAAATTGTGGGGTAGATGAATAATTACCTTTAAAAAGTAGAGTGAAATTGGCTAAATTGAAGTTGCATAAGTTTGAGGGGCTGAATCTGGAATTTTTGGCAAACTATGGGCTAAATTGGGGTTTGGGGTAAATTGGGAACTCAATCGAATGATTTGAATACTTTTGGGGTCAATTGAAAAGGGTGGCAAAATCCTGGGGTCAAATTTGCAATATCTTGGAAATGGCTGGGTATTAAAACCAAAACCCAGCCCTTGATCTCATTTGCCTCGTCTCTTTCCCCTATTCCTCCTCCTCCAGAAAATTGGAAATCGGCCAGCTATGGCGATGGCGAATCAGCCGGCTCCTCCTTCGATTGACGATGGCAGCGGACTGGTGAGTGGCTCGAATTGGCATCCTCGGCTCTTCGACGGTTCAGCATCTCTGGCCAATCGGTGGCACTAAAGTGCAGCCCCGGTGGTAAAAATCTGGCGAGGGTTTCGGCGGCGACCATTGGCAACGGCGGAGGCGACGGCTTCAATCGGCAGGCAATTTCTCCACTTTCTCTGAAAAATGACGGCGGCGGCGGATTGGAGAGCAGCAGTCGGCGAATCGGCGGCGGCAACAGCCCGAGCGGCTGTGAGGCGGCCTGGAGGCTCTAATCGGGAGAATTTCTCTCCTCCGTCAACGACCCGGAAAACTGGAAATCAGCTACGGTAGTTCGGCAAGCGGCGTGACAGCAACCGGCGAGGGTAGACGGCAGGTTGGTTGCGGAGTTTCCGACGATCGGGGTGGAGATGATGCAAATCTATTCTCCTTCGACTCGTCGACAAGCAGCGGCTCTCCGCCTTCTCCGACGTCGACATGGCGGCTCGACTCAATGGTATGTGTGG
>BMAC01000301.1:194505-223529 GCA_014905375.1 Phtheirospermum japonicum | reverse complement strand
GGGTTTGCGGCGGCGACCATTGGCAACGGCGGAGGCAACGGCTTCAATCGGCAGGCGATTTCTCCGCTTTCTCCGAAAACCGACGGCGGCGGCGGATTGGAGAGCAGCAGTCGGCGAATCGGCGGCGGCAACAGCCCGAGCGGCTGTGAGGCGGCCTGGAGGCTCTAATCGGGAGAATTTCTCTCCTCCGTCAACGACCCGGAAAACTGGAAATCAGCTACGGTAGTTCGGCAAGCGGCGTGACAGCAACCGGCGAGGGTAGACGGCAGGTTGGTTGCGGAGTTTCCGACGATCGGGGTGGAGGATGATGCAAATCTATTCTCCTTCGACTCGTCGACAAGCAGCGGCTCTCCGCCTTCTCCGACGTCGACATGGCGGCTCGACTCAATGGTATGTGTGGGTTCATCGACGTTGGGGCTATCTGAAGGTGGGCGACTCGCGGTGGACTTTCGGCTGTTCGGCGGTTGGCTTCGTGGCGGAGATGGTGACTGAATCGGAGGCGATCGGGCCGTGGTTGAATCGACAATTCAAGGATTACCGTGGCGGGGCTCTGGGATTCGACATCGTGGCAGGTGCGGTCCTGGACTGATTGTGGTCGGTGTGGTGGGGCGCTACCGTGGCTGTTTAGGCTGCTAAAACAAGCAGAAAGTGGCACGGTCCGATTGTGGTGCTGGGGCATCCTCGTGGCGGTTCGGTGCGGCCTGGTTGTGTATGGTGGTGGTGTCGGTTTTGGCCAAGATGATACTTGGAATTTCGCAGGCAGTCGGGCTTCGACTGTGAGTTGGTTTGCGACAGATATAATTAGAAATCGGAGGCCTATTGGATCTTGGTGGCTGCCGGAACTGGGACTATACGGTAGCGATGGGATTGGTTGTCAGTTTCGAAAGGGTTACCGATGGTGAAGGCTTTTGGTTTGAAAAACTTGAGGAACACCAGGACTATTATTGTACTTGTTTGTTGTTGGTTGTGTGCAGGGATAATTTGAGTGTTATGTGATTTGCATAAGATTGGTTAAAAAGGTATAAGAGTAATTAGAAATAAATCATAGATTAAGAACGGGTGTTATGTTGCTTGATTGTTGCAAGGAGTGATTTGAGGGATTATGCTGACGTGACTAAGTCAAATGAAACATATAACTTGCTGAATGAATGTGGACTCGGGAATGAACAATGATCAAGAAAATGAATGTGGATTAATTAAGTGGTAAGAGAATGATGTATGTAATTGGATTATAGTAAGACTTTTAAATTTTTAATGTCCATAACTCAATGGGCCAAGTTTAGGGAAAAATAATTTAACAATAACTTAATGATATTTGGCCCATTAATAATTTAAATTTTGAAAAAGGGACATTGGACTATTAGTCCAATAGGTTTAATTAAAATATATGGAAAATGATTCAACATGAACTAAGTTCAAAAATAAAAATGAATTGAAATGTAATGTAGATATAAGATAAATAGAATAATATAAAATAAAATAAAATATGATGATAGTCACTTAAAGTTTATATCACAATTCTTTTGAAAGAAAAGGTTTAATCACAATTCTTTTGAAGAAAAGATTTTGATTAAATGGGAGTTAAGTGGTTTTGAAATTAAATGAATTAAATAAGTAAATAAGTAAATAAATTCAAATCACAAATTATTAAGTCAATTAAAATGGAAATAACTTTTGGGGTGTTACATCCCACTCACCTTAAAATATTTTCGTCCTCGAAAATCAATGGACGTGTAAAATAAAATTTTAAAATTTTTCTTTTAAATATATGTTCACATATTGTATTGAAGAAAAATAATAAAATAAAATAAATACAATGAGTGTTCTTTTTCTCAAGTTGAATCTTATATGAATCGGAAATGATTGGTGTAGGCATGAAATGGCTTAATCTAGTTTGATTGGCAATCGAATTTTGAATCATGGTTGTCGAGTTTAATGTCATGCGATTGACATGGAACGGGTTTCACAGATCTTGAAGTTGTAATGACCCGACACTGAGTTCTAATTCTAGATGAAGTTCGATAGCCTTCTCACTTTCTTCTCCTTTTGCCTTCTTTGCTTCCATTCCCATTGGTTGTTGATTGATTTGTTATGAATTTGTTTCCATTTGGATAATGACCATTGGGTGAGACTTGTTTGAAAGAACTTGTTTCATTTGACATGAGTCGAACATAATTTTATAGGTATAAAAAGATTATCTCAAGTGGCTCACGAAGAATAATTGTTGGCAGCAATTATAGGAGGAAAATGTATTAAAGAATAGGAATTGAAGATGAGGCCAATGACAAAATACGTTCTTGGTAAACACTAAGTGAAACGTATTGAGATAGGTTTTACTATTAAGATTGAGGAATTGATGAGATGAATTGTGATGCAATTAATTTGGTATGAGGACATGTTAATGTTTATTAAGAACATGGATGCATATGAATTTGATAAACGTGTAAATAACTAATTTGTGACTTGTTTGAAAAGCTAAAGAAAATAGTTTAACGTGACCTTTGCGTTAAAATAAAAGAAAAATAAAATAGTCACATTAAATATCATGGACTTCAAATGAGTTGAAGTAGCCACATTAAATATATTGGATTTCAAATGAGTTGAAATAGTCATTCTTTTTTTTGGCTAAACAAAATAATAACTCGGAAATGAAAAGACTCTTTTTTTAAATCATGATTTTGAAATTGAAAATAAAGAAGATGAGCCTCTTCTTCTTCTTCTTCTTCTTCTTCTTCTTCTTTTTTTTTTTTAAGATCGTGACCAAAATCTTCTCATGAGCTATTATAATAATAACAAAAGTTGATCTATATAATTACTTGAGAATTATTATTATTATTATTATTATTATTATTATTATTATTATTATTATTATTATTATTATTATTATTATTATTATTATTATTATTTTCAAAAGACCTTGGCTATATTTAAAATATAACAAGAGTTCTCAAAAGGTGTTTGGCGAGTTATATAAAAGTCTAAAGAAATTCAACACCTAAAACCAAGGTATAAAGAGATGGAAAATCACGAGTGTTATAAACCACTCACCTTTTGAGATATTTCATTATCAAAATAAAATCATGCATGACTTGTAAACATAAATGTAGAAGAAACTTTTCGTGTGATCATGACATGCAAATGTGGTTTTTGAAATTTTGCACCCATGGCATAAAAATATGAATTTTTAAAATAGTGTACCCTTAACATGAATTTTTGAAATAATACCCTTGATATGAAATCTTGGATCTTGTAATATAATTTAACATGAAACTGGAGTTTTGGTGATAATGGTTCATGACCCACATTAAATGAGAATATCAATTGTGCACTTTATAAACATAATGCATAATTTGTAGAAGTCAAACAAACAGTGCACTAAATTTGTAAAGATATGAATTTGTGAAATATGTATAATGAAGTCATCAATACATGAAATGTGGTAATGTAATGAATCGTGTATACCTTGGGGAAACCGGCGAGATATGACGAAGGTGGATGGTAAGTACTATTTTTTTTAATTATATATTTTTTTAAATCTTGCAAAACAAAAACAAACGAGTCTACAGAAACGAGCTCGCTCTGATACCACTATGTCACGCCCGGATTTTGATAAAACAAATATATAGTTTGTGTTTTGAAATAAATAAAGTAGATATGGCGAGACGAAATGTTGAATTGTAAGAATTAAAAGAAAATAGAGGATTTTATTAAAAGTTTGAGTTACGCAGCAGAAATAGTAATAAGAAAATAATAGAATTTCTATTAGTTTTAAATTGATAGATAAAAGTAGAATCGTCTTGAGTTTAAATCACTTTGCAATTACCACTTTTAAAATGATATAATATAATATAGTATAATATAGACTTTAAGTTTAAAAATAATTTTCAGCACCTCGAAATCATAACTTCTAGGCCTCATTTCAAAATTAAATAAATAACTTAAAAGTAGGATATAAATAGAGATATCCAAAGTATAAACTCATATCACGTAAAAACACAAGTAGGGATATCAACATTTATAAATTGTCGCCCATGCTTTTGCTGCGCTACTTTGATATATACACTTTCGAAATAAACGCAGACAATGATAAAGAGAATTACGTGTAATTCGAACAAAAAATGTCGGACTAGAAGTCAAATCGACATAATTAAATTATTGAAATTATACATAGTAAATCATCCACCTCCAACGTCACTCAATGCTCGGTCTCCTCAACCTAAAATTTGTTAATGATAGGGTGAGCATTCCACTAGCTCAGTAGTTACACCGACATATCTCACGTAAAATTATATAACTCAGAAATAGCACAATTAACCATATAATTCATAATTTTAACGTAGGAGACAGTTGACTGCAGCTAAAACGCAGCGGGTTTCCCCGATGACCCTTTTCACTGGTCATAGGCACTTTAGGCCCCTGGTTTTAATCATTGGATATAGCACGCCGGGATAAACCCGATGACCCTTTTTCCCGGTCACAGAGTACTTTTGCGGTCCACGGCTATATTAATTTTATAAACATAGAATTTCATGATATACATTGCACATAGATTTGAGCACATAGAATTTAACATAAGACAAGTCGGTGGTCCCTACCTCGTAATTTGCATGTAATGAATTTTGATGAATGTCATGAATGGATGCTTAGAAATCCTCGATTCTTGCGTACATTAAAACATTCGAACATGACTTTTGTATATTTAAACTTTGATAGCTGAAGTCAAAAGTAATTGGAATAAATTGAATTGGAATTAAATTGACAATCCAAATCGTCAATCGAAAGTTAAGAAGTTAAATGATCGAATAAACAAAATTGTGGGGTAGATGAATAATTACCTTTAAAACGTAGAGTAAAATTGGCTGAATTGAAGTTGCATAAGTTTGAGGGGCTGAATCTGGAATTTTTGGCAGACCATGGGCTAAATTGGGGTTTTGGGTAAATTGGGAACTCAATCGAATGATTTGAATTTTTTGGGGTTAATTGAAAAGGGTGGCAAAATTCTGGGGTCAATTATGCAATTTCTTGGAAATGGCTGGGTATTAAAACCAAAACCCAGCCCTTAATCTCATTCGCCTTGTCTCTTTCCCTTTTCCTCCTCCTCCAGAAAATTGGAAATCGGCCAGCAACGGCGATGGCGAATCAGCCGGCTCCTCCTTCGATTGACGATGGCAGCGGACCGGTGAGTGGCTCGAATTAGCATCCTCGGCTCCTCGACGGCTCAGCATCTCCAGCGAAACGACGGCGCTAAAGTGCAGCCCCAGTGGTAAAAATCTGGCGAGGGTTGCGGCGGCGACCATTGGCAACGGCGGAGGCAACGACTTCAATCGGCAGGCGATTTCTCTGCTTTCTCCGAAAACCGACGGCGGCGGCGGATTGGAGAGCAGCAGTCGGAGAATCGGCGGCGGCAACAGCCCGAGCGGCTGTGAGGCGGCCTGGAGGCTCCTATCGGGAGAATTTCTCTCCTCCGTCAACGACATGGAAAACTGGAAATCGGCTATGGTAGTTTGGCAAGCGGCGTGACAGCAACCGGCGAGGGTAGACGGCGGGTTGGTTGCGGAGTTTCCGACGATCGGGGTGCGGGTGATGCAAATCTATTCTCCTTCGACTCGTCGACAATCAGCGGCTCTCCGCCTTCTCCGACGTCGACATGGCGGCTCGACTCAATGGTATGTGTGGGTTCATCGACGTTGGGGCTATCTGAAGGTGGCGACTCACGGTGGACTTTCGGCTGTTCAACGGTTGGCTTCGTGGGGGAGATGGTGACTGAATCGGAGGCGATCGGGCCGTGGTTGAATCGACAATTCAAGGATTACCGTGGCGGGGCTCTGGGATTTGACATCATGGCAGGTGCGGTTCTGGACTGATTGATGTCGGCATGGTGGGGCGCTACCGTGGCTGTTTAGGCTGTTAAAACAAACGGAAAGCGGCACGGTCCGATTGTGATGCTGGGGCATCCTCGTGGCGGTTCGGTGCGGCCTGGTTGGGTATGGTGGTGGTGTCGGTTTTGGCCGAGATGATACTTAGAATTTCGCAGGCAGTCGGGCTTCGACTGTGAGTTGGTTTGCGATAGATATAATTAGAAATCGGAGGCCTATTGGATCTTGGTGGCTGCCGGAACTGGGACTATACGGTAGCGATGGGATTGGTTGTCGGTTTCGAAAGGGTTACCGATGGTGAAGGCTTTTGGTTTGAAAAACTTGAGGAACACCAGGACTATTATTGTACTTGTTTGTTGTCGGTTGTGTGCAGAGATAATTTGAGTGTTATGTGATTTGCATAAGATTGGTTAAAAAGGTATAAGAGTAATTAGAGATAAATCATAGATTAAGAATGGGTGTTATGTTGCTTGATTGTTGCAAGGAGTGATTTGAGGGCTTATGCTGACGTGACTAAGTCAAATGAAACATATTACTTGCTGAATGAATGTGGACTCGGGAATGAACAATGATCAAGAAAATGAATGTGGATTAATTATGTGGTTAGAGAATGATGTATGTAATTGGATTCTAGTAAGACTTTTAAATTTGTATTGCCCAAAACTCAATGGGCCAAGTTTAGGGAAAAATAATTTAACAATAACTTAATGATATTTGGCCCATTAATAATTTAGAATATAATTTAGATTTTGAAAAAGAGACATTGGACTATTAGTCCAATACGTTTAATTAAAATATATGGAAAATGATTCAACATGAAATAAGTTCAAAAATAAAAATGACTTGGAATGTAATGTAGATATAAGATAAATAGAATAATATAAAAAAAATATGATGATATAGTCACCTAAATTTTATATCACAATTCTTTTGAAAGAAAAGGTTTAATCACAATTCTTTTGAAGAAAAGATTTTGATTAAATGGGAGTTAAGTGGTTTTGAAATTAAATGCTAATATCTGTCCAACCATAACTTCCAATTTCTTCAATCCAGTTGAGTTCTCAAGAGTGATTTTAGCGAGTTCATTCATAGTTTTTGAAATCTCGTTTATGTCCCCCTCGAACTTGCGTAAGTCCTTCTCTATTCTTAAGGGTTTCAGTGACTTGGTTTTGCTGCCATAATAAGAAAGGGTCGTTAGGTTGCGCTTGATTAGGTGCCGGTCCTTTCGGTGTGAATTTGTTTTGTGGTTGAGAGGTTGGCGGTGGTGGTGGTAAGTAGTTCTGATTTCCCGCTCCATACCTAAAATTTGGATGATCGCGCCACCCTGGATTATAAGTGTTCGAATATGGATCGTATTTCTTTGTAAATTTCTGCCCCAAAGGTTGTGGTTGACTTTGATAGTTTTGAATAGCGTTAACATCAGTCTGCTGTCCGTCATCGATTATTTCAGTGCACATAGTTGCCACATGCCCCGGTGCTCCGCATTGAGTATAAACATTGATAGGTATCTTAGTTGATCTTTCGTTAACTTCCTTGGTTTGTAATTTCGCCAACTTCTTTTCAACCAACTCTTGGACTAATTCCTCAATATCTTTCTCGCTTTGTTTCTCGGCCACAGACACTTCCTTTGCTATCAATTTCCGAGGTCGAGAGTTGGTTTTCCTTGACTTTTCGCTCATCTTTTCGAACATGTTTCTAGCTTCAGTAGGAGTTAAATCGCCGAAATCACCTCCGGATGCTATCTCGACTTGATCTTTTTGTAATTGCGAAAGTCCTTTGTAGAAGAACTGATTCACCATGGCTTTGGTGTTGTTATGATGTGGGCATGCTTGCAGTAATGCCTTGTATCGTTCCCATGCTTCATGAAGGAGCTCCCCATCTTGCTGAACAAATGTCACTATTTGTGGCCTTAAATGCCTAATCGTTTGGGCAGAGTAATACTGGTTCATGAATTTATTGCTAACCATAGTCCAACCCGTCAATGATCTTGGCTCCGATGAGAGAAGCCATGATTTAGCTTTATCTTTTAGGACACTCGGGAAACATATCATTTGCAAATTGTCAAGAGTAAGTCCACTGGCTGGGATCCTGCTTACTTCGGCATAAAATTTAGTAAAAATTGCAATGGGTCTTCAGATGGAAGACCATGGAATGTTGGTAGTGGGGTTATAAGGTGCGGTTTCAGCTCAAATTCTCTTGCATTACGTCCCAAAACAATCGCAGAAATATACGGACCAACTTGGGGGCATGCTAATTCGCGCTGTCGAGGCTCTCTCGCGATCCTCTGTTCTCGATTTTTATTTCATTCGCTCTCTCATAATCGTCACGTTCGTACCTTTCATAATTGTCTTTCAAGTTTCTTCCATTCACATTGTATTGTTCGTATCCTCGGTTCGGGTTTTGGTGCGCCAACCATTCATCTACACATCCATTATCGTCGGCGTAGTCACGTTGCCGGCGATTGAATCCTCCATTCCTGCCCTCATTTCGTCTTCCATCTTGTCGAAAATTCGCTCAATAGTCTCGAGATTTCACTGGTCCTTGTAAATGAACTGGTTCACTCCCATATTCTGGTCTATTGCGGATTGGAGGGGCTATTGGTGGACACTCATCATCGTCATGAACCGGATGGGTGGAGTTGGCTCTTCTTGACATCATTTCGGGTATTGTATCACAAATAAAATGATTTGGTTTCTAAAACGGAAGTAGGTTCGGGCCTCACTTGATTGGAACGATGTATATTGTCAATAAACGGGGTAAGTTCAAATCCTAAAGATCGTCTACCCTGCACAAACTCAACAACCAAATTAAATGTACCAAATGGCAAAACGCTTCCTACTTTTAATTATACAACTCAATGGTAAAACTAAAAATAACATTAACAAACATCTTTGAAAATCTTTACTAGTGTCCCCGACAACGGTGCCAAAAGTTTGATTTAGACTTTTATCCACCCCTTTATATATTTTTAATTTAAAACATTCAAGGCCACTCGCAAGAGTACGAGGACACTTGTAGGGTGGAAAGCTGACTCGAGTCGAACTCGAATAATCAAGTAATCGAAGTCGTAGATGTTTGTTTATTTGTAAATATCACTTAAACTTGTACAATTTGGGGGTTTTGTTTTGTTTTTGTTTATCAACTAATAATTTAAAAACAATAACATAAATTAAATGCAATTAAATAACTAACAAGAATTTAAAAGCATGAACAAATAAAAATCATAAACATAAGCATAAACGAACTCAAATAACATAAACGAAATAAAAGGCATTAACGGAACCATGAAAGTAAAAGATTTAATAGCATACATCATAAACGAAAGTACTTAGCATGAAATCAATATCAACTAACTTAAACGAATCATAAACGCAATTCAATATCATGAAAACATTAATAAAATTAAATCTCAAACAATCAAGCATATGAAACCAAATTGTATAAACGGATCTAATAACATCAACTAAACCAATAGCATAAAACTCATAAACGGGATCAAATAACATTAACAAAACTTAAATAACATGAAATTGCATAAACGAAATCAAATGTCAAGAACCAAGCATGAATTAATTAAATTAATTTAGAGGAAATATTACGAATCCAATAATCAAAAGTAAACAATATGAAAAGCATAAAATAACTCAAAAAAATAAATAAGATCTAGCATCTAAAAGCATGAATTGACAAAAATTAAACTAAGAAAACAATAAAAAGGTTTAGAATACTTATTGAAACTAAAAAGTGCAGTAAATTCTCCAGCTATTCCGGAGCGGAAGCGTAGATCTTGGCCGAAAATCAAATCACGAATGGAAAAATGGAGTTTGGATCTCGTGGCTCGTGGATCGTTGATCTTGATCTTATATCTATTCTATGGATGGTAAAACCTTGCTCTCTCCTCTCCCAAAAACCGGAAATATAAAAGTGGTAAAGTGTATTGTGTGTTAAAGTCGGATTAGAGGGGGGTTTATATAGTTTGCCTCTGTCTTGGAGTACATGTTAGGGTTAAAATCCAAATTTTAAGCCCGATAGCGGTCAACTTAGCGGTAAGAGTCACCGTTAATCCTCTTTGTCCATCCTCAGCGGTGTTGGTAGCGGCGTGAAAATAATCATTAAGTGTGCCGCTAAACCTCTTTGTTGTCTCCTAACGGTGGAACTAGAGGTTTATGGAGATACTGTTACGTCATCGTTGATTTTGTCTGGGAACTCTCTGTCCACCTTTAGCGGTAAGGGTAGCGGTAAGGGTAACTGCTAGATGAACCGTTAACTTCGTAAACTTACTACTTTTCACCGGAAATCTCGATTCTTGTCTCTTGATCATCAAACTTCATCATTACGTGCTGAGCTCCTCCGGTTACTTAGCTATAAGGTGAAAAACAAAGAATAATCACCTATTTTCATCAATCTAGATCAAAACACGGTAAAATAAACTGGAAGTATAAAAATACAAAATTAAGCTTAATCTATCCAACTTATACCAAAAACAATAAGAAAACTAACTAAAATAAGGACAAATATGTGTTAATCACATATGTGAAGTTCTTCAAGTAGCTTGCCACAAGAAATAGGCATTTGGCGACAAATCAACGTGTAGAGTTGACGAAAGAGGTTAGTGAAATTTGTAAGCAGTCGTTACCCCTGAAAGAAAAGGATTCGGGAAGATTTGCATTACTATCTCACTAGAGAATGGGCAGAAAGCACGTGGAATGCTTGACCCTTGCGTAGGTATTAACTTAATGTCATATTCCCTTTATACTCAATTTGATCTTGGATCCTTAAAGCCGACCACCATGCGTTTCCAACTAGCGGATCGATCGATTAGGCACCTGTTGGGTATTGTTGAAGATGTATTGGTGCAAGTTGGAGAATTAATAATCCCAGTTGGTTTTGTGGTTTTGGATGTTGGTGAGGTGCCGAAAAATGGCACGGAACATACGATTCTTTTTGGTCGTCCATTTCTTTCCACCTCTCATTCTATGATCGATGTGAATAAAGGAAGGATGACCATGTCGGTTCTTGGCGAGACAGTCACATTTTCATTGGGAGATATCAATAAGGTTCCACCTTCATTCATGCAAGAGGAGTGTTCGTTTGTCGACCCAGTTGAGTCCTGCGTCCAGGAACTCAAGAGCATAATAATATTGGACGAGTTAGCCGTCGAGGACGACAACGAATTTTTGAGTGGGAAGGAGTTAGCTTAGTTGCTTGGGATTGATTTTCGTGAAACTGAATCTAGCTTTGAAGATTTGGATGATGAATTATGCGACTCCAACAAAAATTTATTTAAAGATCATGATGTGGTGGAGTTTGTGGATCCACCTAACGCTTGAAATTGATCGCATGAATCGCGTCGAGCAAGCGATGTTAAAAGATGTGCTTCTTGGGAGGCACCCCAAGCGTTTATATTCTTATTCTTTTTCGTTTTCTTTTAGTTTTTCTTTTGATTTTTCTTTCGTTAAATTTATGTTTATATTTTGTTTAATTTAGTTCATTGTGGTGGTGCGCTGATGCGTTTGTTTATGAACAGGAAATTCAGAAAATTCATCATTCTGGAGACTTAGCGGTATGCTAGCGGTACCTATTACCACTAAGCTTATTGTTAGCATCTCGTGAGGCATTAAAGATCAGTATCAACCGCTAAACCTACCGCTAGCCGCAATAGTAGGAACTTAACGGTGGAATAGCGGTGGCTGTAACCGCTAAGTACACCATTAGCAGACCAGAAGCACTTAACGGTTAGCCTAGCGGTAAGCCTTACCGCTAAGGCTCCTGATCGAAGAATTCTTAGCACTCTAAGAAGTCTTCTACGCAATAGTACGGAGTCGATTGTAGAGCGGTAAGTTTTCCCGAGTCATGTCTCTCGAGGATAGATATAATCGGTGGTCGGTGTTTTTAGTCACTCTCTTGTTAATCTAAATTAAACTAATCTACTCCTAAGAAAGCATTAAGTCATTGGTTTGATTTGAGTTTTGAATTTAAAAGAAGACTTTAATGAAAATAATGAAAATGAGGGTTTAGGGTATTCGGTTTGTCTCCACGATTAATCGATTTTTGAAGAGCACTTAATCCACAATTCGGGGTTGTCAATCCCAAATTGTCGACCAAGTATAGGGGTCGTCAATCCCAATTCTCGACAAGCTACGATTAATGGTTCTAAACGAACCTAAACTCTAAACCCGTAATTACTAAACTAATTGCATCAAGAAAAGCTTACAATTAAAAGAGAAGTCATGGAGGGAAAATCAAATCATTTGAAATTGAGAAAAGTCAAAGGTTTTAAAATAGAACAAGACAAATTACCAAAGAGGAAAAGTTCATACTGTTGGGATTTGATGGTACCGTCGCGCAGCG
The DNA here is from genome assembly GCA_014905375.1 of Phtheirospermum japonicum. NCBI lineage: Eukaryota > Viridiplantae > Streptophyta > Magnoliopsida > Lamiales > Orobanchaceae > Phtheirospermum > Phtheirospermum japonicum. The sequence continues at coordinate 211,302 of BMAC01000301.1, read as the reverse complement.
GAAAACAAAAAATTTTAAATAATTGAATCGAATTCAATTGACGACGGTCCAATTTTACAATCAATTAATTCAAACAATATTTTAATTTTTTTAATAAATAGAAACAATTCGATTTTCGTAAAATCGAATAAGCATGGTCGGTTTCTATTTAAATATATTAATCACATATATATAATTATATATATATATTAATATATTAATTATATACATAATTATATATTATATACACATTTCATAAACACATATATATATAATAATTATATATGCTGCATGCATACATAGACATATATTATATATATATATATATATATATATATATATATATATATATATATATATACATCATGCATTTATTTATACATTATAAACCTACATGCATGCATTTATCATATATTTAACATATCTATATATACATATTTAACAAACACAGCATGCACACACATATCACATTTATACATTTCGCAAACTGTACACTACAGCACATATATATTATATACATACTTAGCATTCATATTATATATACATATATTTCATACCAATAACAGTAAGCATGCATATAAATATATAATACAATACAGATACATATATATATATATTAACAACCATTTATTCAAAACCCTGCACTCATAAACGGCCACTATACCTCACGGCCTTGCGTCAGAACGGTGGCGATGGTTGCAGGTGATCGTCACGGCGTGGGTCGTCGGCTGTGGCGACTCCGTCTTGACAACAGCTGTACGGGGAAGACAGCCAGGTGTGGCGCGCTGGCGGCGATGGCGCTGCAATCCTGACGACGGCGATCCGGCTAGTGACGACGTCCGCAGATCGACTACGGCGACTGCGATGCGGAGACGCAACGGTGGCGAAGCAGTCGAATGGCAGTCAAGAGACGTCCACGACGGCGGCGGTCCGGCGGCTTCGAAGCGGCAGAGGCGCGACGAAATGGGGTTCCGGCTGTGGCGCGATGACGGCGGTGTTCTGGCTGCGTTCGGAACGGCAGTGCATCTCCGACGACGGTGAACCTCCGACGACGACGATACGGGGCTGCGATGTGACTCCGGCAAATCGGTGTCACACACCGTATTACCCGACCTTCTCGCGACGAAGTACTAGATACGTCGAGAGCTCGAGAATGATGGAGAAACGAGACCGAACCTTTCGGCGTGGCGGCGGCCGGCGGCAAGCGGCGGCGACCTGAGGTGGACGACTGGGAGGGTGGCTAGGGTTCTGAAAAATTCCGTCTCTCGTATTTTTGTGTTCTTCTGTTGTTCCGTTTTCTTCTTTTTTCTTTTTATTTGTTTTAAAACCCAAGAGCCCAAAACCTAATGGGTTGTAATGTGGATGGGCTTTTTAAAAAATTAAAACCAAGTGGGCTGGCCCAATCTAAATAGCCCAATTAAAACATAAAACAAACCTTTTAATTAATGTACAAGCCCAATTCAAAAAATAAAAACCAAGTCCATTTGACTTAAAACAATACCGGCCCATTTACATTAAAGGGCCCATTGGGCCGACCCGATTTTAAATCAAAGACCCCATTGGAATTAAATCATTTCTCACAAACGATAACTCCGAAAAATATAACAATTATATTTTCGCGTCCAGAATAAATTTCTCGTATTTTCTCAATTCATAATCACAATTACGAACCTTAGATTCAATCATATTGACATCTAACTTTGCTAAAATTAACAATTAATTTCTAGCTATCGTTTTCAATAATCAGGAAACACGTGGTGTGACCCTCAATGGTTCAGGTGTAAGCTAGCCGTGGGTTCACAACACATTGTGATTCGAACAACACATTGTTCTTATATGAACTCGTCCCTTAGAGTCCCTGATTAAATAAAACTCATTTTACTTAATCACTGGTCAAACCAGAACCCAACGAATTATGAGAGGCGCCTAGCAACAACGCATCATAATTCCCTAGATACAAATGAAGTGCCTGCAAGAACCTTGTGATATAGCTTATATGTACAGTACGATCCCTTCGCGATCTATGTCCCGATTGAACAAGAGGTATTGGTTCATCGAGACCTCTTTCTAGTTCAATAACTGTGTGTACGTTCTAGGTTCAAGATAATCCGTTCGTGTGTGACTTAGAGAAACACATTTCTCTAAACACCCCACTATCAGCTCTGGCCAGAGACTCCGAGGATTTATCAACCATCAGAACACACAGGACATCCATGACTTGTCATGCGTCCGAATCCTCTACTACCATGCACAGACTTCCCACTAGATTCGCGACTATGTGAACGTTGCCCCTTTTGATTGGCCTCCAAAGAGACACAGAGACAGGTCACAACATAGTCTGTCCTCTAGTGAAGTCACGGTGAGGTCTGGGTCTTAAGGATTAATGTTGTACGCTATACCATAGAAATCATCTACTCGATGAGTGGGAACCACTTAGAGATTTCTAGGCGAGGGAGTTCAGCGAACTCATCTTATGAGCACCTACTTATGTATGTCGATGTCCAGACATCGTGACCGATGAGACGCGGTCCACATACACTAAGTACTAGTCTTTAATGGGAAAGGCCTGTATCCTCATTATGGCGTAACCCTTTGACTAGGAATAAGTTCGACGAGTTACATTACGTGCTAGATTATCTCACGGTTCTGCTAGACCAATCCACCGTAATAAAGTAACTTCATCAGGACCATACCTATGCAACTAGCATGGGATTAAAGATATGGAATGCCAATATATATAAAAGATATTATTACGAATAAAAAACAATTGTATTACTAGAGAATGGTCAGACCACAGCCACAAGTTGGCTTGTTGGTCACCTTATTCTAACACATACATCTTTCAAGAGTCAAAAGTTTGTCTAACTAAAAGAAGTAAAGATCTTGAAAAGAGCGTGCATCAATGGAGTTTGCAAGAAAAGAAGAACAACATAAGCAATAAAACCAAACATTCAAGAATTGAATTGCTAAGAAAGACAACATAATCTAAAACCAAATCACCAACACAACAATTTTAATCTAACAAGAATAACAACAACAATAACAACACAAGAAAGTAAGGGAAAAAAAACTACCAATTGCATTAAACACCAAACAAGAACTTCAAATGTAGATTACAACCTTCAAAAGCAACGAAGAACCACAAGTGAAGGATATGTCACCTTATCCCACACTTGCTAAGAACACCTAAACCTAACTACACTAACTACTTAAGCTAACTAAATTACATAAGCTAAGACTTTAAACTAGGGTTTACATGACAAGGGAAATGTAGAGGCTTGGGGGAGATGGACTAGGTCCAAAACCACCAAGGAGAGTTGGATAAGGTTTGAGAGAGCTGGTTCTATTTATACAAAATCACAGGGGCAAAATCATCAAAATGGGTCAAAAATAACAAAAATCCTGCATTGCAGTCGATCGACTGTAAACCAGTCGATCGACTGCTTCATCCTCAAAATATCAAACTCACTGCCGAGAAATCGATCTAGAGAGGTCCAGTCGATCGACTGGTATGGCTGCTCCCGGCTCGATTTTCTCATTTCCGCTCTAAACGTCCGCCGGCTGTCGCTTCTCGTTCGCGCTGTGTTCCCTTGCTTGTCCGTTCCAATCCGAGTCGAGTGGGATGCCTCCAAACGTGCGCGGGCTCCGCTTGGTCATCCTACGGCCAAAAGTACGAAAAAGAGTTAAAATATACGAAAAAACTACTAAAAATCGCACAAAATCTATAAAACCCTAAAACTAACAAAATAGGCCAAAACGACTCCTAGAACCCGTAAATGCAAGAAAAACACACGCGGATGCGACACAAAAAGGTAACAAAAAAGTGAAAATCAACACCACACACTTAGAATGATTGCTTGTCCTCAAGAAATACTAATCTAGAATTACAAAACTATCCCCGGGTGATCCTAATCTTATGCACAAAAATCTAATTTGAGGCGTTGTATGCTAAAATGCTCATTAGCTCGGCTAAAAGGATGATAAAGATGTCTTGACAAAGAAAGTTTAGATCGACTCCCAAAACCTAAAAGTACTAGGTAACCCTCCAAGTCGGTCACCTCGTCCTTGCCCCGGCTAAGGTCTATCCACGGTCGAACCGTTAATCGGCTCCCTACTAGCCCCAATCGTCTACAACTCTCTTTAACAAACAAAATCTAAAAAGAAGGAGAAAGAGGAAATGCAAGAGTTGAACATTTTATTACTTAATAACTACAAGGATTTATAACTTATCCTTGTTAATTCATCATCATTTTTTTATTTTTCTTCTTTTTTTTTGTTTCTTTTTTTTATTGGTACCCAAGGAAACAAGGTACTTAAATACAAGATATATACAAAGAGAAATCAACGGCTCCGATCACTCGTTGCTACTAGCAACTTACAATGTTTTCGATCGAGCACATGGAGCAATTGACGACTCCAAAATACAAAATAAAATCCTATAGAGAGTGTTCGACGACGAGGCTAGTTGAGGCACTAGTTCTATATGAGCTCAAGGATAGAATGAAACTAAAGCCGAACCAAGTTCCCAACGAGTCAAATTACCTAAGTACACTAAATCCGATCGACAATCTAAACTCCCTAACCAAATCATCAAAACCGCGTCACTTTGCCAAGGATCCAAGCAAAAACAATACACACGCTACTCAAATTAACACAAGCAAGCATGCATCAACTTAAAAATCCTAAGACGAACCCTAACCACCACCCCACACTTAAAGCCTAGCAATGTCCTCATTGCATATTAAGTTAAGAAAAATGGTAAAAAGTGTAGGGAAAAGAGAACGCCCCTATTTCCGAGCTTGTGTTGACGCGTTGTGCATAAGTCTCTTCGGGAGTCGAGGCGAGCAATCTACAAGAAATGAACAAATGGGGGGTTGCAAAAACAAAATATGAATAATTTTTTTTTTACAAACTGAGTTGCCTCCCAATAAGCGCTACTTTAACGTCTATAGCTCGGCGGTTTATACAATTGATGCTATCCGGGATCCAAGAGCAGGTGGCGATCGTGCCACGCCTTGGTGTTCATGAGTAGACACACTGGGTGACAAAGATCACCAAGACGGGCAGGTCGAGCAAGTCGGTAGGTCAAAGCAACAAAAGAGCGGGCTTGCTTCGAGGGTCGGAAGAGGGAGTAGTCGACCACCCAAACATGATCATCCCAAAATGGGTCGACATACTCCTTCGTCTCCCCGACCGTAACCTCCACTCTCTCCCACACTACCTCTTCCACCACCTCTTGATCAAGTATACAAACGGCATCGGGTGGTGGTAGAAGTGGCTCAAGTATCTTCACATCCTCCAAAACCGGCACAACTTCCTCATCCTCACCAAAAGCAAGTAGGCTCGACATTCCAAGTGCCGTTGGAGCCCCCAAAAATAACCTCCCCTCACATTTCTCTACAACTTCTTCAAAAAACACGAGAGGGGTAATGCCGATTTCTGAACCTTTCTCCTCACACTCTATCTCCACCTCCGTGCACACCTCTTTCAAAAGACCGTCAAAAGTTGAAACGCCATCAACGATCTTGGGATCCACCACATCAAAAGTGGGCATGTCATCAAAACGAGGTTGTTTGAGCTCATCCACATCATTGGCAATTTGATCTACTTGAGTCTCCATGCGAGCAAGGCATTCATCCAATTGTCGAATCACCTCCACGGGCTCGAATGAGAGAGGCTCAAAGTCCGGGAGTTGGGGCATAGACGAATCTTGAGAGAAAGTGGTGTAAGGATCATCGCTCGAAGTATACGAGCTCGAGGTGGGTAGGTCATAAAAGTCGTAGCTCCAAGAATATAAATCATGAATTTGGGGAGCATACGAGTCAAAGCTCGGGTAAGAAGAAGGCGGGGCAATTTGAGCATATGGATCGTCAAGACCCGGATCATAAAGACCACGAGTCGGTGCATACGGATCCATGCTCGGGTTATGGGGATGTGTAATTGGTAGAGAATATGAAGAGCTTGGGCTAGGATAATCAAAAGTTTGGGCCCGTTCTCGACCGATAGAAGCATATGGGTCATCATAACTCAAGGGGACCCGATAGCTTGGGGGAGTGGTGTACGTATTTGGATATTCGGGAGTTTGGATATAAGGGTTTGGATAATTGGGAGTTTGGATATCTAGGTCCTTGTATGGCAAACTAGCTCGGTAGTTTGCCATCCTCGGCCAGATCAATCAAGCGGCGGAGGCATCCTTTAATCGTCGTGAGTGCGGGCGGGCGACATCGGGCTTCCCGAATGAGTACCTTGCAAACACAACACTCAACAAAGGATTACGAGCATCGAGAGTAAAACAAAAATTTAAACTAACTACCAACTAAAATAACAAGAGAGATAATTGAAAAACACCTTTTTCCTTAATCTATCCCCGGCAACGGTGCCAAAATTTGATCGAAGAATTCTTAGCACTCTAAGAAATCTTCTCCTCAATAGTACGGAGTCGATTGTAGAGCGGTAAGTTTTCCCGAGTTGTGTCTCTCGAGGATAGATATAATCGTCGGTCGGTATTTTTAGTCACTCTCTTTATATCTAAATTAAACTAATCTACTCCTAAGAAAGCATTAAGTCATTGGTTTTATTTGAGTTTTGAATTTAAAAGAAGACTTTAATGAAAATAATAAAAATGAGGGTTTAGGGTGTTCGGTTCGTCTCCAAGATTAATCGGTTTTTGCCGAGCACTTAATCTACAATTCGGGGTTGTCAATCCCAAATTGTCGACCAAGTGTAGGGTCGTCAATCCCGATTCTCGACAAGCTCCGATTAGTGGTTCTAAACAAACCAAAACCCGTAATTACTAAACTAATTGCATCAAGAAAAGCTTACAATTAAAAGAGAAGTCATGAAGGGAAAATCAAATCATTTAAAATTGAGAAAAGTCAAAGGCTTTAAAATAGAACAAGACAAATTACCAAAGAGGGAAAGTTCATACATCTTTCAAGAGCCAAAAGTTTGTCTAACTAAAAGAAGTAAAAAGCTTGAAAAGAGAGTGCATCAATGGAGTTTGCAAGAAAAGAAGAACAACATAAGCAATAAAACCAAACATTCAAGAATTTAAATGCTAAGAAAGACAAATCACCAACACAACAATTTTAACCTAACAAGAACAACAACAACAATAACAACACAAGAAAGTAAGGGAAAGAAAACTACCAATTGCATTAAACACCAAACAAGAACTTCAAATGTAGATTAAAACCTTCAAAAGCAACGAAGAACCACAAGTGAAGGATATGTCACCTTCTCCCACACTTTCTAAGAACACCTAAACCTAACTACACTAACTACTTAAGCTAACTAAATTACATAAGCTAAGACTTTAAACTAGGGTTTACATGACAAGGGAAATGTAGAGGCTTGGGGGAGATGGACTAGGTCCAAAACCACCAAGGAGGATTGTATAAGGTTAGAGAGAGATGGTTCTATTTATACAAAAACGCAGGGGCAAAATCATCAAAATGGGTCAAAAACCACAAAAATCCTGCGTTGCAGTCGATCGACTGAAAGCTATCGATCGACTGCTTCGTCCTTAAAATTTCAAACTCACTTCCGAGCAGTCAATCTGGAGAGGTCCAGTCGATCGACTGAAAGCCAATCGATCGACTGGTATGGCTGCTCCCAGGTCGGTTTTCTCGTTTCCGCTCTAAACGTCCGTCGGCTGTCGCTCCTTGTTCGCGCTGTGTTCCCTTGCTTGTCCGTTAAAATCCGAGTCGAGTGGAATTCCTCCAAACGTGCGCGGGCTCCGCTTGGTCATCCTACGGCCAAAAGTACGAAAAAGAGTAAAAATATACGAAAAAACTACTAAAAACCGCACAAAAGCTATAAAACCCTAAAACTAACAAAATTGGTCAAAAAGACTCCTAAAACCCGTAAATGCAAGCAAAACACACGCGAATGTGACATAAAAAGGTAACAAAAAAGTGTACAAAAAAGCACAAATCAGCTCCCGCTAGCGAGACTGGACGAGGATTTTGAGAGATTTTATTGCTGCAATTATTTGGGAACTCTTCCCACAAGGTAAGTTTTTATTTGGAAGGTTTTAGGGCATTTTATGGTTTAATTACAAGTCTAGATCTATTCCTTTTTGAGAGTCCTATCCTGATTAGGGGAGCTTGTTAACTCTTACCTTATTTGGATTTAGAGAGAATCTAGGACTCCTATTCTTAAGATTTAAATTCCTATATAAACCAACCATTTTAGCACTTCCTTCAAGCTCTTGCCACAATTTGATCACCTCCCAGCTCTTTATTTCCACTTGAAAACGAAGATGAAGCGAAGGCAACCCCCATCTGTCGGATTCGTATGAAGAGAGGAGCACAACACGGCGATGGAGGAATTGACGAATCAACTGGACAAGGCCAATCAAAAAATTCAAGATTTGAAGGGTGAGAATCACAAGATTAGATTCAAGGAATTGGATTTTATCTGGAATATTAAAAAGTTGGAGGATTTACTGGCGGCGGAGAAGAAGAAAGTTCATGAGCTTACTATGGAGGTCAAGAGGCTTAACAAATTCACGGATCTCTATCACCCTTAATCTCTGATCATGAGGACTCTAACGAACTTGATGGAACACCATTGAGCTCTAGTTCCGAGGATTCTTGGGACGACTAAGCATAGCTAGTTCTAGTGGTTTTCCTTATTATTATGTTCTCGTAGCCTTGATGATTGTCTATTTTTGTTTAATTGGATTTTTATTGGATGCTTATGACTTTATATGATTTATTATTTGTGTTCGTACGATTTTAAGTTCTTCTTATTATTTTTGCTCGAACGTTTTGAATTTTTTCGTGAGATTGCAATTTTTGAAACTTAACGGTAATGTAGTGGTCACTTCTACCGCTAAGGATACCGTTAGAGTCTAACAGAGAACTTAGCGGTCCAGTTAACAGTAACCCTAATCGCTACGTTATCGCTAGTAACGTCTGCTCGCTCAGTTTTCACCAATCCGTTCATGCCAACCGAGGTCGCATTCCGACCCAATATAAGCCTCAGTCTGAAAACTATTTGACCGCAATCCGGTCAATTGATAACGTGCCACCGGGCACTTGAACGAGGAAGGACGATGGTGGCAATTGTATCTTTTATTGTTTCTAATATATATATATATATATAAAATAAAAAAATAAAAAAAATTGAAAAATCAAGAAAATATCCAAACAAAAATTAGTTAGTTTGTTATTTGTTTTGCTTGTTTGTTTCTTTTCTTAGCTCTGAGTCAAGACATTTTTTATCACGTGATTGAAGATGAATGAATGATTGCACAGCGCTTTTTGGAGCAGCTCGACTATTTAGTCTCAGGGATATTTTTCTTACTCCTTTCCTCTTTTATTTTTATATATATTTATGGCAATTAGGAGATTGCCATATTTTTAGGGGAGAGGGTGGTTGAGTATTGATTTATATTTGTGTAATTTGAATTCGTAGTTCTATAATGACTATTTTAAAAATGTGATTGATTGCTATTCCTACGCTATATTTATCTGGCTTGCATGTCGAAGTTAATTAAGTATGATTTGAGTTTTCTTGTCTTTGAGCGTGTATAAATGCATAAATTTTCAAAATTTTTAATTATATATTATAAAATTGTACTTGGACGCAAACGATTTCGCAAAATCTTAAAAGCAGCGTCAATTTAGAAAATTCATGCAAAAGCCAGTGAGTAGCCTGAGTGTTTATCATCTTTGCATGTACTTGAGTGAGTTCTGTTTTTTTAGATCTCTTTGAAATCGTTGTGTGTAGTTAGCTTTGAACATGACGTTAAGGCACATAAATTATCCTTATTCCGGCCATATCCATATATATTAGCCACTATAAATTTCGAATGAACCAATCATAGCCAAATAATCCATTTTCTATAGCCATGAGTGTTTTTGAGTTGACTCCTACGATCATTAAAAGCGTCGGGTATGAGTTAATAATTTTTATTGCTTACTTGTATTTTGGAGTTTTTATTAGGGATTTATGAAAATTTTTAATATAAGATCACCATCCTTCATAAAAAAAAAATAAAAAATTAAGACCCCATAAAAAATAAAAAGGGGATATAAATAATATCAAAAAAGAGAAAAAAATAAGGATGGTGAATCATGTTGAGTCATTGCCTACGCTTATAAAGGCTTGTATTTTATTGTTTATTTTCTTAAAGTCTAATGTTTAAGAGGCAAGTGTTGTGTTTTAAAGAAGAAGTGTATCTTAAGCTTCTAAATTATTTAAGTAGTTTGCGCAACAGTCGGTTTAGGTAGCGAGTTGAGAAATAGCCTACGTATAAAGGTTACGTTGTGAGAGTTTAGTGAGGTGAATCACATTGCTTCTTGATTAGATTATGTTTGGTGAGTTGTTGATCACGTTAGATCATGAGTTAGCCACACGACTTATATATTCCATATCGTCCAAAGAGCGTACATTACAACCCGAAAAGACCTTTTTCGATTCTTTGATAGTTATACACTTAAAAGCGATGGAAAAGTTTTTGATTTTCGGTTCTTGCTTATTGTGAATATTTAATACAAGATGATTTAGTAATGCAATAGACAAAGAAATTTGAATAATACAAGATAATGTTATTTTCTTTTCAATAAAGAAAAATCGACAAGCAAGTGGAATTATATTATTATAAACAAAGAAAATTAATATTATCTATTAAATTCGAATATTATTTATATGACAAAGTTTATAACTTTTAAGTTTGAACATGTATAATCCAGGTTTAATAGATAATATTTGTTATTGTCTATATTAATATAATTTGATTTGCTTGTCAATCTATATATTTGTCTATAGTAAAATAATATCCGGATCTTATTTTATTTTTAATAAGAAGAATATAATTCGACAAGCAAATGAAATTATAATAATCCGAATATTATTTATATGACAATATTTATATCTTATGTAAGTTTTAACATGTATTGTTCAACTTTCTTTATATCTTCCAATGCTAAATCATCTTGTTTTTTTTTTGAATATTAAAATATATAATCTTTAATCATGTGTATTTGTCTCGTACTTGTCAAATGTGCTTCTCGTCAAAAAAATTATTAATTTGATGTAATATACCTTAAAAATAGATTCAAAACAATTATTATTATTTTTTTAACTTTGAAAATCAAAAAGTTCTGGTAAGTTTTGATAAATGCATGATGAACTATACGAGTCTGATAAAATGCATCCTGAAGTATACGAGCTTGAAATGATTCAACATCACTCGCGAGTTCCGGTGAGTTGGGGCGATGGCCGGAGGATACACTTTCAAAACTTTGTGTAATACAAGATGCATTAAATTACAAAATAAAAATAAAAATGTTAGAATGCAAACCCAGAAAATGCGTATAGAACACGATGCATATAATTTATCCCTATATTTTATTTGATTGATTTTTAATTTATTATTATTTTTCATTATCCTAACTTTAAAATTATTTTTACACTTTTGGGAGTTTAAATAATGATTATTATATTTACAAATAAGTTTTATATTTTTTTGATAGTTTTAAATTTTTTTAATAAATTTTTATCTATTTATTAATTGAATTCAAATATTTTATGACATTTCTTTTATTACATTACTAATTATGGTCAAACTTCATCATTTTTTATATCTATTTAATGAATTTAATTGCTAGACTTGGACTACTAATAATAGAAGTTATTATTCTGACAGGAAAATATATCACTAATATACATAAGTCTCTTTATATATCTATCTATCTATATATAATATATATATAATTTAAATTTCTTTATGGTATATATATCAATATAAATACACATATTTTTAGTGGACACAATATATGCATATTTTAATAATTTTTTGACTTTTTATTTATAGGTTCATTTACATTGATGGTACATTCATGTGTAGAGAAAGGATAAAGCCATACAAAATAGATACACTAATTAATTTTTTAATTTTTAATAATTTTATATTTTTAAAATAATTGAGCCAGCTAGAATAATATTCTAATTATAATTTTATTATTTTTTATAACTTGACATTTCTCTAATTAAAATATAATGTTTCTTTTTTACTAAAGTTTTAATACTAATGTTTTTGTTTACTCAATTACTTTTTTCCTCAATTATTTTTTATTCTATCCAATTAATATGGGCCAATTGAGTTAAACATTGAGTTGGTTAAAATTTATATTTATAAAACGCCAATTTATTCTTACCACATTTTTCGTTGCCACATTATTTTATTCATAAATTAGTCATACAGTTTTAAATAATGATTATTTCGTATTAAATTAAAAAAGATATAGCTTATTTAATTTAATTGATGAATTTTCAAAAACGAAAGTCCAATATTATTTCTCTTTTAGTTTTTCTTTTTATATTTATCAAGTAAGAATTTAGAATTCATTTTATGATTTTATTTTTTTATATGATTTTTGTAATATTTGTTTTTCCCATGTTCTTTGTATTGTTATATTTGATAAATAATTATTTAGATTTAATTTATAGAATTTTTTATTTATTTCTTAACTAATTATTATAATTTTTTATGTTTTTTATGGTCATTAAGACTATTGATGTGGCATTTTTAAATATACGTTTGCAATTACAACTTATTATCAAGGAACAAAATAAACAATTACATATTTTAATTATGTATAGAATAAATATCATAAGTACTATTGGAAATATGGTAAGGGTGATCTATAATTGGATACTATTGTCTTGATTTTAATAAAATCACCTCTAAAAAATTATTTTATATTTTTTAATGATTTGTTTTTGGTTTATTGAATAATTATCTAGAAATTAATTATTATTTTACAATGCTTCTATTTTCTTTAATTTTGGATTTTATTAAATAACTATTTAAAATTTACTTATAATTTATTAATTTTTGAATTTTGAAATATTTTGAGATTTATTTATATTATCTTACAGTATTTTTTATTTTTAATATTTGTTTTAAAATTTATTCTAAATATTCAATAAATTTACAAATAAAAATTAAATTAATTATTAAAAATATAAAATAATTATTTTTATAAGCAGTTTTGTTAAGAATCGCACTGTAACCATACGAATTTATCTTAGAGACAATAAATCCTGCGTTCTAACGAGATTTTAGGACCCTGACGATAGACACAATTAGTGGGTCTGTAAACGTCTTTTTGCAGACACTATAAGAAATTCACCCGGTATTCTAGGACCCTGACGAGATTTCTTATGGATTTTAAGACTAACGTTATTAGTAGGAAGTTTCTGATCGATTTAATAACGGTATCATATTTTATTTATAAATTTAACTGGAAGTAAGGAAGTATAAAAAAAACAAAATAGAACACGAGTAATTGACATAACTTACCCGGTTCGAATCCCTTTGGGTGGGTATGAAGATATTACAAAATAGTGTTTTTTCACAATACCAATGAATTCTTATTCTCAATTTTCATTTGTTATTATCTTGATATAATACTTTACTTTGGATATAGATACATGCTAGTTTAACACCCGTGTATTACACGTGGTTTATAAAAAATCAAATATAAAAAATATTTATGAAATTATAAAGTTTTAAATTTAAAATAAAAATTTAAAGGATGTGTGTCTCAATCCGTGCCTAGTTGAGTTTATTAATTATTATAATTATTGATTAATATTATGTTTTAATGTTCAAATTAAATTTATTACTAATTATATTTACATACTTATAAAATTCAAAAAATGTAACATATTCAACCCATCTCTAATCTATATTAATTAGTTATTATTAACTCATTTTATAATTTTATGTTTAAATTAATTTCATACTTTGAAAAATTTAAAATGTGTTATACTCTCAAACCTTCTCTCATTGTGTCGTTGTCTAACAAATATTAATTAATTATTATATAATTTTATTTTCTTATATTTAGAGTAAGTTCATTACTAATATTTAGTTACATACTCCAATTATTGCAAATATATCATAATTTACCTATACAGAATATTTAAAATTTCAAAATTAAATTATTTCAACTTTTATTATAAATAAAATTTATTAATTATTTTCATATATAAATTTTTTTGTAGTTTGTCTTTTAATTAAAATAATTAATCTAAATCTTTTTCTACTAATTATATATGACTTATTTATATTTTTATATTGAAAGTATAAAAGAAAATTATTGAATTAGACAAAATATAATAAAAGAAAACTATTAAGTTAGGCTAAATATAATAATAAAAAAAAAGAATATTAAATTAGGCAAGATATAGGAAAAGGAAAATATTAAATTAGGTATATATTAGGCTCGGATGATACATAAGCAAACAAAGTACAAAGATTTTTTATTGTCCAAGCGAAACATACGAAACAGACACATAGATTATGAGAATTTTGCATTAATATATACTTGTTTAACACTCGTGTATTACACGGAACTTATCAAAAGATAAATATAAGAAACATTTGTGATAATTACTCAATTTTAAATGTAAGATAAAAAAATTTAAATAATTATTCCCAACCCGTACCTTGTACATGTCTAATCTATTTATTAATTATTATAAATATTTAATAATTTTGTATTTGGTGTTTAAATTAAATTTATTAAATCTTAGTTACATACTTACAAAAATTCAAAAGGCGTCACATTCTAATCTCGTATCTGATATCTATTTTATTAATAATAATTATTATTATCAAATTATTTTATATATTAATATTTAGAATAAATTAATTAATAATTATTAGTTACATACTTTGAGATATTAAAAAAATATCATTCTTTCAACCCGTGTCGCATTGTACTGGTGTCTAATCAATGTTTATTAATTATTAGTATATAATTTAATATTTTTATATTTAGATTTAATACACTACTAATATTTAGTTACATACTTAGATTATTGTAAATAACTCATATTTCACCTATATAGAATATTTAAAATTTCAAAAATAAAATTAATTTTAAATTATATTATCAATAGAACTTATTTAATTATTTTCATAATAAAATTTTTTTAATTAAAATTATTTCATATGTAGTTTTTCTTTTAATTAAAATAACTAATTTAGATTTTATCTACTAATTATATATGATTTATTTCCATTTTTATATTAGGAGAATCAAAGAAAATTATTGAATAAGGAAAATTATAATAAAATAAATTAAATTAGGTAAGAAACAATAAAAAGAAAAGTATTAAATTAGGTAAATATTAGGCTCGGATGACACATAAGCAAACAAAGCACCAGATTTTTTATTTGTCGAACGAAGCATACAAAGCAGACACATAGATTATGAGAATTTTGCATTAATATATAAGGGTGATAAGATAATTATTATACAACTTTTAAATGAATAATATATAACTATGATATAATTATTTATAAATATTGTTTCCAACTATGACAACTTTGTTAATAAATGTATAAAAAATGCAAAACATTATACTTCAATCAGCCTATTGACTTGACTGACTTCCTCCTCACAATCCTCTTCAACCCAGGTTCGTCTCCTCCCTTTGGCAATCTACAGGGATTAAAGTTGCGCCTTGGCGCAGGCTTATGATGGGCTTTTGACGCGGGCCTTCTATGGGCTGGGAATGGCCAACCCAAACAAATTCGGTTTTTTGTTATTTAATATATCAACCGAAAATAAATCGGTTGGGATTTCCTTTTTTTATTCTTGACCAAGAAAAAATGTCCTGTTTGTTTGTTTTTCAGATCGAAAGAAAATTGGTCAAAAGTTCCTAGATTTCCAATGAAATTTTCGGTCTTAAATTTTCTGAACCACTCATAAATTGGTTAGAAATATGGTTTTTGACCAATTTTGTGTGTGTTTTCTACCGATTTTTTTAGGTCGAAAAATCAGAATTCTCTTGTTGTGTGGAGGAATATCACACCCCTGAGGCTGCTCGGAGTTTTTAGAGGCGATTTTTGAAATGAACTGCCTCGTCTGGTGATCATCTGGATGCCAGAGGTACTAAAAATATAAATTCTTATACTACATGTATTCGAGATCACTCCAAAAATAAGTTAGGTAATAAAAGAATTTTGGAATGTTTTTTTCATTACTGGTAATGAATAAATATAATAATAAAAAAAATACAATACAAGAATAACTTTGTTAATTTTTACATACTTTAAAAAGTTGAAAAGATTTCACATTTTTACCCCGTGTTTAATCTATATTTATTTTGTAATTATTAACTCATTTTATATTTTAATATTTTGATTAACTTTGTTAATAATTATTAGTTACATATTTTGATAAATTCAAAAGATGTCACACTCTCAAACCTTGTGTGTCATTGTCTAATAAATATTTATTAATTATTATTATATAATTTCATATTTTCGTATTTGGATTGAATTTAATACTAATAATTAGTTACACACTCTATTTATTGCAAATATATCGTAATTTACCTACATATAATATTTAATTTCAAAATGAATAATTCATATGTGATTTATATATTAATTAAATCAACTAATTTATATTTTTCTACTAATTATATATGACTTGTTTATATTTTTATATTAAGAGAATAAAAGAAAAATATTGAATTAGGCAATATTTAATAAAAAAAAATATGATTAAACTATGATACATATAATTAAAAAAATATATTAAATTAAGCAAGATACAATAAAATAAAGATATTAAATAAGGTATATATTAGGCTCAGATGACACATAAACACACGAAGCACCAAAGTTTTTTATTTGCCTTGAAACATACAGAACAAACACATATATTAGGAGAATTTTGCATTAATATAATGAGTTGATATAAATTGATATTCACTAATTAGTATAATGAGTTGATATTATTTGATAATCAGTGTGATTATGCATTGACTGAATTTTTTAAG
>BMAC01000301.1:138507-185931 GCA_014905375.1 Phtheirospermum japonicum | reverse complement strand
CTTGATGACATCTTCACGAAGGCATTAGATTTCGAGACCTTCTCTCGTTTGAGAAGAGATCTCGGTATGTGCATTGTCTAACCAATGTTGGTTTGTGATGTTGTGACACCCAATATCAACATCAGTCACAACATCTGTATACTTTTGCATGCATTTTTATATTTCTTTTCATACATATTCCAAATGCATTGAGTTTTATTGGAAGTGCGATAAGGTCCTATGTTGCAATAAAAGTGATAGAAAAAATAACCAACCTCTTCAATTAGGTGATTGTGGGACTTGCCCGCAGAAACTGGTTTTCTCCCAAATCCAAAAATAAGAGGTGTTACACAGCAATTGCTGAAGATTAAAAGATTCAAATCCCTTCAAGGATGAGGAAAACCTGGATACGAAATGATCCAATCTTTGAATTTCACCTTCTTAAGTGATCTTGATGTAGTCATTAACTTGGGTTATTAAGGGGTAAGTTTCCATTGACTTCACCTAAGGCAATGTTGGTTCATAATGTTGTCAGTAATAAAAAGCAACATTGGATCAAGTCATTGAAATCTTAATATGTTTTTTTTTTTCTTTTAGGTCATTAATTTTAGGCATCCCATAGGACATACATACTTTGTGAAGATGCCATCTTGTTGTGCGTTGTGTTGCTTGTGTTCTTTGTCTATCTTGAAAACTCTTAAGTTTTTTTTGAATTGAGCTAACTGAGTGATTCAGTGGAGTTAAAATCGGACGGTTGGACAGGTAATAACGAGGCAAATTTGGTGAGTAAAAATTAACATTGCACAAGATAGAAACTACTGGGCTGATGGTTCAATTTTTCTAACTTTGTATTTCGGCCGATTTTGTTTTAAAAGTTGTGCAATTTATTTTTTTAAAAATAAAGGGGGAGATAATGGTGTAGTGGGTTTGATCACGTTGCCTACATTAAGGGGGAGTAGTGTTTTTAAAGGAAATAAAATCGGAATTGGGGTCAAAAATCCGCTTCTGGGTAAAATTAGGAATTTTCCTTTTATTTTTCCTTTCTTCTCTCTCTTTAGCAACGGTCTTTTTTTTTTTGAAGGTATAAATACCTGTTCTGATTTTACCGTTTGATCACCTTCCCAATTATGCCTCTGCAAACTAAACTCTCCATCTCTCTTATCTCTCTCCAATTCTCTCGATTTTCTTGTTTTATCCTCTTGTGCTTTTAAGAAATTACAGGATGTCCAACTCGCCGCCGCCTTCATTTGTTCCAGAATTGCCGGCAGGACTTCGTCGCATCGGCGAACAGGTCCCTGCACCCTATGTGCGAGTTGGTGTCCTGGACATACGCGCTGAAATTGGTGGTGGTTCTTCTTCCATCCCACCACCGTTAACAACATCGCCACAACCCTCGCCGACGCACAATTCTCAAGCTGCTGTGCCAGTTCCGTCACCGATTGACGCCGTGCCTGAAGCCCAGATGTTCCCAGGACAGCCAGGGAATGAAATTGATGTTGATAATCTCCCGGATTTAGTTTTTGTTGCTGAGACGTTTGGAAGAGTTGGGAACCCTACCTTGAAACGGTCCCGACGCCTGCGCAATATTCCTCCCAGAGTTGTGCCGCCTGCCGTTACGAAAAGCAAAGAAGGGCTGCGCCGCAATGTGCCGATTGAGCATATGAATCTCACGGAGGATGTCACTATGATGTCCGACCCTGATGATGAATATTTTGTTCCTGCTGCTCCGGTTGAGGGGTCCGTGCCGCCGTTTTCTTCTACCTCGAGTCTGCCGACGAAGAAGTTTACTCGCCGAAAATAGGTTGTGAGTAAGGCCAACAGGAGATCTAGCCCGATTAAGGTCAAAGTTTCTCCTGGATCTACTGAAACAGAGTATTCATCCCCCTCCCTACACTGTTTTGGATTTTATAACCGGCGAGGCACTAGCTCTTCGAAACAGCCTGTCGATGTTCCCCCGCCGTCTCCTGTTCATGATGATACACTAGTTTTTGATTCTGAGTTGTTTGAGCACTCTCCTGACTCCTCCCTGGATGTGCCTCTATGTGATATACTTTCTACTTGCAAGAAAGATAAGAAGAAGAAAAAGAAAAAGGCAGCGCTTAAGGAAGATGTTGCTACTCATGTTGGTTCCCCGATACCAACATTGCCACAAGACAAGTCCACCTCGTCCTCCAGTTCTGGTGCTGCTGTTGCTAGTTCCCCTGCTCATGTTTCGCCTCCGTCTACACTTCTGATCACTCTGAGTCCTCCACGGGTGCTGCTTCTTAGACCCCTGAGCTTGAGGATATGATACCTTTATTGGAGAAGTTTATTACTGCTGAGGTTGAAGAGTTGTTTGCCACTTACCAGACTCGCCACATGATCACCGAGCGTCGTGTCCTGGTTGATCTTTTTGAGAAGCACAACCTCATCGCCTATCTTCAACACAAAGGTATGTACTCCAAAGTTTCAACTGCCATGCCTTTTGTCCGAGATGTTGTGGTCGAGTTTTATGCCAATCTATTGCCGTCTATTGTTGATTTGGAGTTTGTGAATTATGGAAAAAATTTTGTGCGTGGGAAAGTGTTCACTTTCACCCCGACATTGATTGATGAATTGTTTGGCACTGAACCATACCGAGGTGACTCGACAGTAGATGATATGAATGAGGTAGTTTCGTTTTTGTCTGGAGGGTCGGTTAATGCGTGGTTTGAATAGCTTCCTAGCACTCGTCTTTCTTCTCTTTACTCTATTCTACATAAGCTAGCTATTTGTAATTGGGTTC
This sequence comes from Phtheirospermum japonicum, assembly GCA_014905375.1. Taxonomy (NCBI): domain Eukaryota; kingdom Viridiplantae; phylum Streptophyta; class Magnoliopsida; order Lamiales; family Orobanchaceae; genus Phtheirospermum; species Phtheirospermum japonicum. The sequence goes on along the minus strand of BMAC01000301.1, from coordinate 183,188 downwards.
CCTCCAAGAACACAACATGTGTTACACGGCCTCAGGCCCAGTTCTTGTATAGGCTTGGTAGGGGGATCAAGTTTAGTTTTGGCCAGCATGTTTTTGACAACATTGCTAAGTTTGCCACCACGAAGTCTGCGACCTCGTTCTGTTTTCCTTGTTTGATTTTCAGTTTGCTAGAGAACCAAGGTTTGACGCTTCTTCCCGACGATGTACTAACGGGTGAAGCTGATTGGTTTGCCTTGAGAGGCCAGCATGTTACCGGTGCCAGAGTCATTGATCTTCCTTGGCAAGCGCCTGCTCGAGCCAATGTTGGTAGTGGTGTTGGGACGGCGATCCCAACATGGTCCGCATTTTTGCGCAGGTCCTTCGTGCACATGTGGCTTCCATTGATTTTCAGATGAATCAGCTGAAGGCTCTTCGTATCTCTCTCTTGAAGGGACTTTCCCTTTCTGGTCAAAAAGGGCGACAGGATGTTGATGATGCGGATAACGAAGTTGTTGATGAAGATGCTGCTGGAGATGATGTTGGTGGAGAAGATGCTATTGCTACCGAAGCTTTGGCCAGTCTTGATGGGGAAAAGCGAAGGAAGCGAGTTCGCCCTCGCAACAAGGCTTTGAGGAAAATGATGTGAATGCAGAAGAAGAAGAGGAAGGATATGGGTGAAGTAACTTCGACATCCCCTCGACGTTCGAAGAGGGTTCGAAGTCAATAAGTTCCTTTAGTCTGTTTTGTTTTGTTAAGTGAATTTTTGAACAATGTTAGTTTGTAATGTTGGTTTGAATTTTAACAACATTGGTTGTTTTGTTTACGGGGAGTTAGTATTTTTATTTTTCATTTGTGTTTGCGTCTTAGTGTTTTGTCCAGAAAGGCAAAAGGGGGAGATTGTTGAGAAATTTATTCTTGGCAATAATTCCTATTTTGTTATTTGCCTTTCTTGGGCACAAAATAAGTTAGGAAACTAGATTTAGGAGTATATTATGTTTCCTAGTTTATGTTTTAGTCTTTATTAGTTTCCTAGATTATGTGTTGGATTTGTTTCGTCTTATTTACCAAGTTTAGGATTCTAGGATTGTCTATTTAAGACAATAAGAATACTAAAGGTAAAAATGACTTAACACACGGGATTTTGAGAAGACGACGCAAGACGCACGAGCAAGAACACGAAGACTACTTGGAGCCATTGATCGAGATCGACAAGCTATTCGAAGTTGCGTGACCAACGGAGAAAAACTTGTTCAACCTAGGAGACAAGTATTTAGTATCATGTGTTTTGATACTTTAGTTTTCATATATTACTTAATATTTTTGTATTGATCAAAAAACAAGAAAGTAATATAGTTTTCGGGTTTGTACACCCAAGTTCACAAGTACTTATACTTGAAAACTGAATTTGTTATATCATGTTCTTAAATTTTATTTCCGCAGCATATTTTTATTTTACTCTGGTTGATGTTGTTAGTCAGTGTTGTTTAACATTATTAACAACATCATAAAACTGAGACTTATTTTCAAAACCATAGACCTTCAAATTTTACAATTGGCATCTAGAGCAGGTTACTTAACCTTTTAAGTACTGATCCTTATTTTTAAGTGCTATGGATGCTCAAGGCAACCGATCCTCGACGGGGAGAACTATTCCCTCTGGAAACAGAGGATGCGTTGGCACTTGAAAAGCATTGATGAACGAGCATGGAGAACCATCCTCATTGGATGGGAAAATCCACGTGTCATTGATGGTGAAGGCGATACCATTAATAAGAAAGAGGAAGACTGGACTGCTGACGAAGTGGCTGCTGCAAACTGGAATCCCAAATGCATCAATATTGCGTGGATATGTAGATGAAAGTTACTACAGAGTCATAAAGAATTGCGATTCAGCAAAGGATGCATGGGACGCACTCCAAAGGGTATGTGAAGGAGCTGCGAGTGTGAAGAAGTCGAGGCTGATAATGTTGATGTACACTTTCGAAGCAATGAAAATGGATGAGAAGGAGTCGATCATGGACTATTCGATGGGATTATCAGACATTACAAACGAGTGCAGAGTGCTTGGTGAGTCAATAACTAACTCTCGTCTTGTAGGAAAACTGCTGAGATCTATTACGAAGAAATACAATATGAAGGTGGTTACCATAGAAGTGTCTAAAGATGTTGATAACATTGAGTTCAACACCTTAGTTGGGAACCTTAAGCAGTATGAGATGGAACATCTTGGTTCCATTTCAAAAGAGAAGAATGTTGCTTTTTCCTCCGATACTAATCTAGACAACTATGAAGATGATGAGGAGTTTGATTTCAATGGGATTCTAAAAAAGATGGAATCCACTACGCTTGAGGAAGACGAATTGTCGTTTGTTACCCAACATTTTTATAGTTTCTTGAAAAAGAACAGCCTTGGAGGATCAAGTACGAAGACCAGGCCACAAGTGTCTACACCAAAATTTACTGGACGTGCTCTTTCCAGATCTCAGTCCACGTCTTCAATTCCCAATGCATCCAACGTCACGAGATCTCTCAATGAGGTGTAATGTCATGAATGTAAAGGTTGGGGACACTACAAGAATGAATGTCCTAACACTCTTAGGAAGAAAAGCATGGTTGCTACTGACTTCACTGAGGATGTCAATGATTCTGAGTCAACTGATCATGTTCCATCCTTGTTTACCCATGTTGTGTGGGACGACGATGTCCATGTTGATATCCTTGAAACCAACATCGTGTGCTTGAACACTGAAACTACTGATTACCATAAGGAATACGAGCTGCTAAGTGTTGAGCACCAGCAACTGTTTGTCAGCTGGGGAAAACAGGTACTCAAGGTCAAGGATCTTATCAAAGAAGTAGATAAACTGACCAAAAAAAAGGATGATCAGCTTGACATAATTGTTCGTTTGGAAACATCGCTCACCAAGAAGAATGCTGAGTTAGAGAAAGTGAGAATGGAGCTGACAAAGGTCTATTGCCCAATCAAACTTTCATCACGTCTTCCAAAAAACTCTATTGCCAACTTCTTCAAATTAGTTAGTACAAGGAACTTGCAATCCTCAATAAACTTCTGCAAATTATTTAGAAATACAAAATTAAAACCATATAGTATATGATATGGCGCAAATTAATAATAATAATTTATATATAAATCAAACTAGAAAGAAATGGACAACTATTAATTTAACCGTCTTGATGGAAAGGTTCAACATAAGAATCTCTAACTGGGACATGCAACAATGTAGTGCAGGAACCAATTTATGCGCATATACTTCTTCATGCCCACAACAAACATACACTTCGACCAGCTTCGGAACATTCTCGAGCAAGAGTGTCTCTACACTCGTAACCCTAAGCGAAGTAAGGTTCGGTGCGGAGACCTTTATGGATTTTACACGGAAGCAATAGAGTATATCCAAGTGTTTTAGCCCGAGGACACCATAAATATTTAAATTCGATATCTTGAGTGCATGATCGATGTCCAAATGCTCGAGTAATGGGAAGCTACGTAAGTAAAACTCAACGTCTTGGTCAGCTACGTCAACGGATCTCAAAGACAGTTCTCTGAGGGACTTAAGAGAGTTGGAAAATTGGAATATTTTGATGGGGAAGGTGCAGACGTTGCGATATCTACCCCAATCGCCGCATCTAGACAAATCTAAATCCAACCTCTCGACTCGTCTTGCAAAAGCAAACTGAAGCCAGTGGTTGATTGCCTTCTGCGCTGACTTGTCCAAATCAAAGTAGATCCTGACTTCTTTCAGAGCGAGGCCTTCGTGGGATCGGAGGACCTTGTTCACCCAATTTATATACTTGCGCTGCTCCACAGTGCGTATCTCGGTTTGTTTAGGATGTTCACCGATCCTGCACATTTAACAACGACAGTGAAGATAAAATAATGACGAGAATGTCATCCGGTAGCCGACTTAACCAATCATCACCTGCGTGATGGTGGTATCTCTTAGCACACTATCAATTATCAAAAATAAAAATTAATAAACCCACATTAAAAATAATGTAACAATAAAGCTTCAAGTTACTCTCTTCCTGTGAATTGATGAAGACCAATTGACAAAATCTTGAAAAATAATAAAATCGAGGTCTTTAAACCTAAATAAAAAAAGGAAAAAATGTTCCTTATAAACAAAAACAATCCTAGAATAGAGGGCTTCTTTTATATTTTGCACCGGGACCCTAAATGTATTGGGCAAAGACAATCAGGGATTTATAACTGAAACATACAACATATATGTACCAGCTCGAACCAAAACAAAATAAATATGGATTTTTATATTAGGTTTTTTTAAAAGGGAAAAAAGGCACGCATAATTTTAGGGAGCTCACCTTCTTTAGATGAAACTTGGAATCAACATTGACACGCTTCCCACCCATCAAAGTCTCGATCTTGGGTCGGATATCAATATCTGAAATGGGTTATCCCAGGCAACGATGTAAGCATAACTAAGGATTTGAATAAATAATTTGTTGCATATTATAACGTCGCCTACAACAAGTAGTACTCTCACTTCTTCCCTGCCTTCACTTCCTTATCTAGGAAAAAAGAAACCCGGTTGGAAGAGACCAGCAGGTTTGGAGAAGAAAAAAAGATGAACACGAGGGAAAAAAATTCGGATTAGTTTCGTTTTTAATCATGTAAAGCTAAAAACTTTCTTAACATAATTGGTATATATACCATATTAATATTAATAATGATTTACTGGGGTATTTTCAAGGTAACATTAAATCTATATCTATATCTATATCTATATATATATGTTTCGACCCAAAAAGTGGCCCACGTTAAGAACATCTATATATATATGTTTCGACCCAAAAAGTGGCCCACGTTAAGAACACCTGGAACTTGGAACACCCTCCTGATCTGCACCACAAACACAAGTTAGAAAGGACCACCGGTGGTTTTCCAGTAGAAACCTCTCCGATGCTTAAGTCAGTAAGCGTTTGAGGTGTTTTCCACAAAATAAGAACTGCTCAAAGAATAACATACCTCTCTCAGCCTTGTTTCTGAGATACTTATAGTTTCTCCTAGTGGGGACCCCAGCCGGGATCTCAGGAGCACGTGCCGCGAATCACGGGCCGTTACGCAACCAATTCTGACAAGTGGTCCCACTTGTCTCTTTATTGGGAGTCCGGAAAATAGGTCTTCCCCGTTCCAGGTCTTCCTCTTTTATTTCCTCTGTATCACCTCAGTATCAATACCGAGCTTGACTCTAGTCAAGTATTTTCTAGTAGAGCGCTTTTATCAGCTCAGGAAAAAAGAAGAGCTGTGCCCATCTTTCCTGATGTCCTATTTTCCCAAGAGGCCTAGCCAGACCCTCGCTCAGGCCAAGCCGGTCTTGTTGTATTCACATTACTCCAGATCTCCAAATCAGATCTACCCCAAATCAGGTCTGATCAATATATTGCCCCATCAACTCCTCCCCCCTACAGGTATTGGGGTAGAACTGTTATACCCCCGGGATGTTCGTCATAAATAAGGACCCACACGTTTATTACTCCTCATGCTTCGCACGGATCCCAAGAAATCCACTTGAAGCCTAATTACAGGCGCTAGTGGTGTCGGTTCATTTCCCAAAGCCATTACCCTATTTTCACGCCTTGCCCAGTACTGCCACGTTAGCCCTACTCTAGGGCGGTTGACGTTCCAGCTCACCGCCTAGGATACTGTTCTTCTGCCAATATTAAATGCGAGGATCCCTTCAAATCCCGCCTTTATCAATTTCCGTTTTTCGAATTTTATCTTATTTCCTTTTATTCCCGCTGAACTCTCACTTTGTATTTTTCAGTTCTCCAAATCTCTCAAGCATCCTTTCTCTCTCTCTTGGAATTCTTGGCAATCCTCTCCAATTCAAATTTCTCGATTTGATTTTTCTAGCAATCTTTTACAAACCAGGTACCTCTCTTAGCCCCTGATCTCCTTTTAATTTCCTTAAAATGGCGTCGTCTTCTAACGCTCCCCTAATAATACTTCTTCACCGCCTGCTACTCCGACGGCGACGATGCTACCTTCTCCTTCACTATCAGACCCTCCTATAACGACGAGAGTTTCTTCTCCTTCCCCATCTGGCACTAGAGCTGTCAAAAGGGCGGGCTGGCCCAGCCCAACCCATGGGCCACGGGCCAATTGGTGTCGGTGGGCTGGGCTGGACCGGGCCAAAATATAATCGGGCTTGTAATTTTCCAACTCAGCCCAGCCCATCATGGGCCATCGGGCTACTGGGCCAAGATCGGGCCAAAATCGGCCCTGATTTTTAACTACTAAAAGCCTAAAATACATTTTAAGAAGCTAGCTTGAGTCTCAAATAAATACCAAATTTCAAACATAATAGTTATTGTCCTTGTCCCAATTAAGAAGTACATAAGAATCCATAAAATCAAATACTCAAAGACAACATAAACAAGTTTCAAATACCTAAAAAAATCTCAAAATACATAGCAAAGTCCAAATAAAATAATCAAATACATAGAAAAGTCCAAACAAAATAATCATAATCCCAATTAAGAAGTACATATAATAATAAGTCTAAATTAAGAAAATAAACATATTAAAAATCATAATCTCATCACTACTCATGCATCTTCATCCTCAAGCATATTGGAATCTTCCATTCCCATGGAATATTTCTCTTCCAACTCTTTCATCTCTATTAAAAAAAAAGGTTAATAACTATAGTTTATAATTACTAATCTGCCACTTTAGAAACACAGTCTTTATAAACACAGTTTATACTACACTTTGGAATATCTACACTTTAGATACTACACTTTATAATTATTATGATACTACAGTTTAGAAACAAGATACTACACAATAAAGTGCAGTATATATATTATTATACTATTATAAAGTGTAGTGTGTTAAAAAATTTAACTTTTATTATAAACAAGATAATTATATGTGTATATATTTACTTGTTGTATTTTGCTTTTTTAAGAAAAAACAATTAGTTCAGTACAAAAGAAGAGAACTAATCAAGATCTAAGTTTAGATCAATCTTAACTTCAAGTTTCGGTCCATCTAAGTTAACCAAGTCCCATCTGGACTTTCAGTCGGAAAAAAAAATCAAAATTAAAAAAAGAATTCAGAAGATGTTATTCAATATTGAACTGTTATTCACAATGTATTCACAATGTATTCCTAATATTTCTATTGAATATTGACAACTACTCTCTGTTCAAAACACTAAATTTCTTCTCCAAAATATCAAAATCGAACTGTTATTCACAATGTATTCCTAATATTTCTATTGCATATAAAATTAGTGTTTTAATTCAAATTTTGAAATTTCTTGGCATATAAAATTGAACTGTTATTTATGTTTTAATCCTAATATCGCTAATTTAACCAAGAGAGCTCAGTTTTTTTTTCAGAGAGCAGCATTTAGAATTCTAAAATGAAATACATGACCTAAAATGATCGGAACTCTTACCACTTGCACGGTTTGAACGATAACAGACATCTGTCGCACCAACCACCGCTGCCACCGTATCACGTCACGCTCTTTTCTTCCCCACCAACCACCGCTGCCACCGTAACCACTAGAAATGTCGGGCCGTGGACTGAGATTGAGAAAGAGTGGGCGACGGCTTCAGAATGTATAACCACCAGAATGTCGGGCGGCGGAGTTTGAGAGAGTGAAGAAAGCCTCAATCAATCCTAAACTTAATAGTAATTGACGGTTCCAGAGGCTCAAGCCCAACGTGCAGTTTCGGCCCAGACCACGAGAAAAACAAAAAAAAATAAAATGGCGGGCCTTTTTTGGCCCAGAAATAGTTCGGGCTTTTGTGGCCCAGGCCCGAGCGGCCCATCGGGTCATCTGGGCCGGGTTAAATCAGGCCCAATATTTTGGGCCTACAAAATAAAAGCCCAAGCCCATCTAAAAAGGGCCGGGCTGGGCTAGCCCACGGGCCGGGCTCATTTTTGACAGCTCTATCTGGAACCCCCACGGTGGACTCCGATTTTTTATCCCTCTCTTCTTCGGCAGCCGCGGCGGTGGCTGCCCTCTCCTCTTCCTCCAGCGGCCTAGAATATCCTCCGTCCGCCACCGATCACCCCAAAATTACCTCCATCCTGAGTAAAAGGTCAGTGGAGGAAATTTGCCATAGACACAAAATCTCCGATCCTTATGACGTCTATTGCCCTCCGGCAGGTATATTAGCCTGTCAATCGCCGGATGGATGGTTAACCTTTTACCAAGACCAGTTTCAGGCAGGCCTACGCCTTCCCGTACACCCGTTAATGCTGGAAATAGACAAAATATACCAGATACCCATTTTTCAATTTACCCCCAACTCCTTTCGTATCATGGTCTGTTATAGTCTGGCCATGCGTCGTGCTGGTCTGGACCCTTCGGCTCATACCTTCTTCCAGCTCTTCCAAGCGAAAATCTCTTTTCCAGGTTGTTTTTACTTGACAGCCCGACCCGGAGTTCACTTTTTATTTAAACTTCCTACCTCCAACAAGGATTGGAGGAAGAAATTCTTCTTTGTTTATTGTAGCGAGGACTGGGGTTTTAATCCTAAGCCCATTGAAGGATTACCCACATATCCCCCCCTGTCCTCCACCAATAGTCTTCCCGTATAAAGAAAATTATTTCTACTTTAAATGAGAATCCTCTCCATGTGACTGACCTTCTCCTTCCCTCTGTCTTGGATTTTTTTAACAATGAGTCAGAAACAGCCCCTTTAACCAAAGAGATCGGTATAGTTTCTCTCCTTCTGGGTCTGTTTTGCTTGCTTATTTTACCCTTAACTCTCTTTTCTTATGCTTCCAGACAAGATGATGCGCGAAATGATCGAGGCAGCCAAGAGGAGAGGCAGCGGAACCTCCAGGGCTGCCGAGCATGGGGTGGGACCTTCTAAACCCGCTCAAGATTCCCTTCCAGAAGTCAGCTCTAATCCTGCTTAACTGCCTCCTCGACCTGCTCTGGCCAGACCCTCTTCCTCTGACTCAGAGGAAGATACAATTCCTCTTTCCAAGAGGCCGCGCACAGCCTCCAGCGATCGTGCTCTAGTTCCCTCAGCTCACAATCCCCCTCCTGCCGTTACTCGCAGCAGCCCACCCCTAATTTATTCAATTGCCAACTGCTCGGGGGAGACTGCCGTACAATACGTGCTCCGGAAAATGCTACCAGCAGACCAACCAGACTTGGAAAAAATGACGGATCGTCAGCTACTGGAGTCCTAGTGTCAGGACGAAGCCTGGGTACATTTCTTGTTTCTCATACCCCTGGCATACCATTTGCTCTTGTGCTAATTTTTATTGATTTTTACTGATTAGGCTTCCTCCAAGAAGTCCCTTCTGGCCTCCCGCATCACCAGATCGTTAATCCAATTTGATGTGGTTAAGGAGAACAAGGAGCTTGTCGTGAAAATGGAGCGCATCAGGAATCTTGCTAAGGAGAGAGGAGTGCAGCTAAAAAGGCAAGGGGAAGAGCTGGGAGAGCTGAGGGAGAAACTCAAGAAAGCAAAGGCTGAAACTGCAAAGATGAGCAAGGCACAGGCGAAGATGATCGAGACCGCTCGTGCTGAGGCAAGGGACGAAGCTCTGGCTGAGGCTCGCAGTCTGGCAGATGAGGCCTTGATCAGAGCCAAGGCGGAGTGGCAGATGGAATTTCTAGGCTCCGAAGAAGGCCTCAAGTTAATTCAGTTGACTAGAGAGGAGGCCAAGAGAGCTTTCCTAGGATCCAAAGAGCTCTACTCCTTGCTTCTCACCGAGGCCATGAACTTTTATTATTTTGCCCTAGACGAGAAAGCTAAATGGAGCGCAATCAATGTGGCTGATCCCAGCGCTTTCTTTGATTGGGATCTTCCACTGAAAAATCCTCCTGAGCCTGCCTCTTTTATTTATACCCGGGAGCAGGACCGTTTGCACCTTGCTGAGGCTATGGAGTTTGCAGAGCACATCCTTTTTCTCTTTCGCTCTCCTTCGCCTGATGTGTCTCATCCAGAACAGGATCTCGCCTTAGCTGTCCCTGAATCTTCTCCATCCCCAACCTTCGCTGGTCTGGGTGAGCTTCCAGGAGGAACGTCCCCTGGTGCCCTGGCTGAAGATGCTGTGGAACAGCTAGCCACAGAGCTGGATGTAGAGCCTTAGCTTTCTATGCCTTTGTTGTATTTTAGACAGACCTAATGTATTGCCTGTGTGGCTTGTTTGATTTGAAGTTTTGTATTGCCTGCCTTTGGATAAATAATAAATTTCTTGTATTTTGTCTCGTTGTGGCTTTCGAGTTCTCTAGGGTTTCCTGATTTTTCGGAAACCCTAGTGCCCTTACAATTCCCTTTCCACGCGCCCTCACTTTCTTAAATACGTGACTGTATTCATTATTTCCCCAATCAATCTGAAAAATGTCTTCTTCTCCTTTGATCGAAGAACTCAATACGATGAAGAGAAAAAACATCTCCCTAGTTGTGGAGAAATTCAAGCTTTCCGACCAACTGGTCGCGCTCAAGGAGAAAGTTGGTTATCTCTACCGACTGCTGGAGAGGAAATGCCAGAAGAAACGTTTCTACAAAAGAGAGTGGGCTGAACTCCGACAAGTTAACTGCCAACTCCAAGAGGAGAAGGCGGACCTGGGCGAATCGGTAGGTTGCCTGACCGCCGCTTCCGGCGAAGTTCCAACGCTTGCCGATCGTTTCGGCAAATATCGCCGCCGTCTGCATGAAACGGAGCGTGAGCTCTGGCGAGTTCGTCGATCCCTGGATTCGGATCGGAGATCTTCTCACAGCTAAACGCCTTAGCTTTATTTTTCATTGTTTTCCTGCAATCTTATGTAATCAAAGTTGCCAACCTTTTCTGAAAGGTGTAGGCAGCCAGTGTTTTTTGTGCAATAATATATGAATTTCTTGAGTTCTTTCTCAATACTTGCTCAAATAATCTGTTAATCGATTTTTCATCTGCTCCTAATCGTTCAATTCATGCACACAGTAATGTTAACTGTTAAGCATTTACCTCTGAAGGTTCTATACCTTAGTCCAGTCCAGCACATTCATACGCTCTAGCTGACCGACAGGTCAGGCATGTATGCATAGGTCAATTTGTTGCTTTTGACATCCAGATCAGGATATCAATGTGTGTGTCTTCTAGCTATCCCGAGCTAATGCCTACTATCTGATCAGGCAAATCGAGGCGTTCACCTCTAGCCTGTGTTGACCTGGACTTATAATCAGGTTAGATAAAATCGAGGACATCCGTCCTTAGCCAATTCTGGCTTATACTGACAATCAGGTCAGGCGAAAATTGAGGACATCCGCCCTTAGCCAATCCTGACTTAGTCGACAATCAGGTCGGGCAAAATTTTAGGACATCAGTCCTTAGCCAGTCCTGGCTTTAAACTGACAATCAGGTCAGGTAAAATCAAGGACATCCGTCCTTAGCCAATCCTGGCTTTAAACTGACAATCAGGTCAGGTAAAATCGAGGACATTCGTCCTCAGCCAATCCTGGCTTTAAACTGACAATCAGGTCAGGTAAAATCAAGGACATCCGTCCTTAGTCAGTCCTGGCTTTAAACTGACAATCAGGTCAGGTAAAATTTTAAAGCATCTGCTCAGCTAGGTCTGGCTGAATATGTCGTCTTTGACCTTCAAACCAGGATTTTAGGGTTTTCGCCAATCGAGGAAATCACCCCTCTGGGCTTTTTGTGTGCCAACTTAATGTAACTTCCCGCCCTTTTCTTTCCTATGTATACTGGCACCTATTCCTTCATTTATTGTCATTATAGTTTTGAATTAAACTTTGTCAAAAGCTAGTTCCGAATTAGCTACTATTCTAGTTTGGAATTATTGTTCACACTTTGTTCTTAATTCAACCATCAGTACATATTTTTTTTTGGTCAACTTATGTTGGAATTCAAAACTAAGAGTAGTTTATCATAGTAAACTATTTATATGAAGTTTATAACTACACCTACGTTTGTGCTACTCAAACCTTATATTATGTTACTATATGTTGAAGGATTTTGGGATTATTGATCCTAGTGGTAGTTTCGAATCAAGCAACGTGAAGTTTCTAAATCTTGTGCCCAGTATACTTTGCAAATTGAAAGTTGACGTAGTTATCCAACTAGCAGTAGTTTTTATTAGACTGTCAATACGAAACTAAGCATAGTTGTGATCACAATAAACTATTATAGTTTCAAACTCCTGCTTTGATCTCATCCCCCCGTATGGCCTGCCTACAAAGTATTTTCTTGACAATAAGCTATAGTTTGCTATTTCATAATCCTGTTTTGTATTCTCAACCATGAAAAAACTAAAGGACTGAACAAAAATTGTGACAACCAAAAGATCTAACGAGTTACCAACGTATGGGATTACAAACTGATTTCTCAAATGATCAGACTATGAACAAAATTTAGGAGAAAATAACCTATCTCGTAATAAAAAGCACTACAAAAAAATAGTCAAATACTGACGGATAATCACTACTACAAAAACAGGATTCAAGAACAGGGATTTAAGAACGCCTCAGGAGGCGGCGTTATTAAATGTTAGGCGGTGGCATTTTTGTAATAAAAGTGTCACATACGAGAACGTATTTTTCAAAGACGTTCTGGTATACTGGATATCCAGAACATCGTTAAAAAGATATTCTGGTATATTAGATATCCATAACGTCGTTAAAAACGACGTTCTCGTATGTTAAATATCGAAAACGTCTTTAAAAATGACGTTCTCGGATTTTAAATATCGAAAACGTCTTTAAAAAAGATGATCTGAAATGTTGTACTATTAAGAACGCCTCTCTCAAGGACATTTTTGATTAAAATTTATCTTTAATTATAATATTTATTTCATCCTTTCATCTTTCATCTCCCCCACTCGCCGCTCCTGCTCCCCGTTTTTTTCCAATTTCTTCAAAAAAATTTGGATTAAAATTTATCTTTAATTATAATATTCATTTCATCCTTTCATCTTTCATCTCCCCCGCTCGCCGCTCCTGCTCCCCATTTTTTTTTCCAATTTCTTCAAAGAATTTCGAAACTTCTGGGTCATCGTCTCCGGCGCCGGTTAACCGGATTAATGGAGCCTTACCCTCCGATGGTCTCAACCTTTCTACTCTCATATCCAGTTATGTCAAACACAACCCCAATGCGAACAAGCGAAACCCCCCCTGTGATTTTGAGCGCTGATCCCCTTTTGGGGAAAAATGGCGATTCCTCGTCCGGCGGCTCTCCGGTTGAATTCCACCCTCACAGACTTTCGACACTTGCTGTAGGTACTACCACGACCATCAATTTTGTCAATCACTTCCCAATTGATTCCAATTCAAATATCGAGGTCCGATCCCCTTTTGGGAAAATAGGCGAAATTCTGGCCGGAGCCTTTTCCGTTCAATTCGGGTTGTACAATCCTTCCCTACACCCAGTCGAAGATATAAATTTCAACGAGGCTCAATAATTTCAAAGGCCCCTTTCCCGTTCAATTCTGTTTATGCAGAGGCTTAAGAGTATTAATTTCAACGAGGCTCAGTAATTTCCTCAGAATCACAAGTTTCAGGTAATATTGGGCTCCATTATTCTTTTCTTTTTTTTTCTTGGTCAGATTATTGCAGATTGTGGCGACTTTTTTCCTTCTTCAATATTTGATGATAAAAGTGGGTATTCTGAAGTGAACTATAAATGAAACCGAATTAAAATCCCTTTTTAGTTTCTTTATTGGTGCTATTGCATTTGTGTTTCTCTGGTATTATCTTTTCCTTTCCTTTTTTTTAGCATTGGATATCAGAGATATGCAAAATCTTGAAATTACATCTCTAAATTGGATTATTTGACCAGATTCTTCATTAGCCCGACCACATTGTTTGATGTGCATGTTGTGGCTCAGCATTTGTGTTTTCCTCGATTACAAATTTAATTTTAGATAGTTAAAATGTACCAATCTGTCTATTAATGCATGTTCTTATGGTCACACTTATATATCTGTCCTTACATTGAATGTTTATTCTCCTTTTTTCTAATTTCCAATGGAGAGCAGTTATCTTGATGAAATATTAGATCAACTATTATTCATGGTTATTTTGAAATTGAATCTCGTTTGGAATTTAACGATTAAAAGGATATGATTAATTTTGATGATTTATTTAAATCAATGCCATGATATATAGAAATGCTTGATTATTTAAAGCACAGTACATCATAGAAATGAGATATTTTCTTAAGTGGCAGTACCTTTTTCCCCAGTAGCATCATTTACTAGAAGCAATTTCTTAGTGAAGGGCTTTCTCGTCGTTTGTCGTTTGAATGTCATTTTTTCCAACATTATTTTTTATTGGGCTTTCTCTTTGGCAGGTGAAATTATGGTTGCAAAAGATTATTATAAGACGAAAGGATCGGCGAAAGCTTAAGTGGGAGAAATCGATACAAGTACGTCGTTTCAATCTGTGAAAGATGCGGTTAGCTTATTTGGGGAAGGTGCTTTTTCCGGGGAGAGGCCTGCAATTAGGAAGATAAAACCACATTCTGCTGAGGTATGTTAACTCTCTGTGTGTGTGTGCAGGCCTGCAATTAGGAAGATAACACCTTGAGGTTTGATTCAATGTTAAATTTAAGGGGCTTACTCTAATATTTTTACAAATGTGAAGGGGGTAAATGTAAAGTAAATGTAAAACAACAAAAAATCTCTGGAGTAGCTTTGAAATTTTAAAAGTTGTTTTTTTTTGTACTTAGGTCCAACCCAGTGATATATTTTGTAATCAACCCGAAATATATATTAAAACCTATATTGTTTGATGTCATTTTTCTGTGACTTTCTACATGCTCTGCATCCTTGATCATTGAAGTTTTCGACTCATTCTAGTTGCTACAAAATAATCAAGATAAATCTGAAATTTTACTAGCTGCATATTTTTCGTTGTTTAGGAGGGAATATCAGTTGCATGTTATTTCCAAAATCGAATCTCTTCAACAAGTATATCAAAACTATAAGCAATAGTCACGAAAATACCCTTGAGGTTTGGTTTTATTACAGAAACCCCCCAATAATTTGGGAGAGGTTTGGAGAACGTAGAGCTTGAAATGGGGAGGAGTTCTATTAAAAACGCGCTTTATGCGTTGGCGGAGATGATTGAGAAATGGGATGCGAACGGAGGGGGTAGAAATGAAGGCTTGAGAGACGAAGAGAGAGAGGCATTGAGTTCGCTGTTGAAGATGCTTGGAGAAGTTGAGGAATTCTATGATTGTATTGGTGGAATAATCGGGTTAGTGTTGATGATACTTTCTTTTGTTACTTTGTTGTTTTTTATATGCTGGCTGTATATTTATTTGATTTTGTAGGGTTATTAGAAGAAGATAATGTTAGAAAATGGAGAACATATAAAATAATACTAAACTCACAAGATATAGAAGTGGAGGAATAAAACTTGATATATTATTATTCTTGATACTTTTTCCCTCTCTTACAAATGACTCCAAGACTTGGAGTATTTATACATGAATGACAAACACCCTTCATCTTCATGTAAATAAATATGATAAATCAAGAGATTCAAACTAATTAACTCTATCTAATTAATTAGGACCAACCAAGAGACTATGCCCAATTAAATTAGAATATGGACCAACAAAAAATATTAAAAGAAAAGAAACTCTTCAAATTCATGCAATGAATTTGGTTTATTATTTTCAACACCCTCTCTTAAACTAAATTCATGACTCCAAGTGAAAAATGTAATTTATTGAAAACGTCGAACTTCAAAGCTTTCGTGAAGATATCCGCAACTTGGTCTTGTGACTTCACGTATTCAAGTCTCACTTCATCCTTTGATACGTACTCACGAATAAAATGATACCTCGAATTAATATGCTTACTTCTATCATGAAACACCGGATTTTTCGCCAACGCAATAGCCGATTTATTATCAACATAAATCTCCGTAAGATTCTCTTGTGAAAAATTTAAATTCTTCAACAACCTTCTCAACCAAATAGCATGGCAAACACATGAAGTCGCCGCAACATACTCCGCCTCACACGTAGAAAGTGTCACTATAGGTTGTTTCTTCGAATTCCAAGTAAATGCGGAATTTCCCATAAAGAAAACAAATCCGGTCGTACTTTTACGACTATCAACATCACCGGCCCAATCACTATCGAAATACCCAACAAGCTCAAAAATGTGAGATGAATCATAAAATATTCCATGAGCAATCGTACCTTTAATATAACGAAGTATTCTCTTGGCCACCTTCAAATGTGACGTAGTAGGAGCTTCCATGTGTCGACTCACAAGTCCAACACCAAAAAGAATTTCCGGTCTCGTACACGTCAATTACCTCAAGCTTCCAACAAGACTCTTAAAAAATGTTGGATTAATTTTCTCACCATTATCATGTGAAGATAATTTAACTCCACATTCCACGGGGGTGCTCACCGGCTTGCAATTTTCCATCTCAAATTTCTTGAGAATTTCTTTGGCATAAGTTTCTTGAGAAATGAATATTCCATCATCTCTTTGCTTCACCTCAATGCCAAGATAATAAGACATCAACCCAATGTCCATCATCTCAAACTCCTTCGCCATGACTCTCTTAAAATCATCGAACATCTTTGGATTATTTCCTGTAAAAATCAAATCATCCACATACAAACAAATAAGCAACATTTCACCATTTTTATTCTTTTTTACATAAAGTGCATGTTCATGTGGACATTTAATAAAATTATTTTCTTGGAAATATTTATCAATTCGACTATTCCAAGCACGAGGGGCTTGCTTCAATCCATAGAGAGCTTTTTTCAACTTTAACACTTTATTTTCATGTCCTTCAACAACATAACCCGGTGGTTGATCGACATAAACTTCCTCCTCTAAAAATCCATTAAAGAAAGCAGATTTTACATCCATTTGATGGATTTTCCAATTATTTTGAGCCGCAATCGAAATAATCAACCGAATAGTTTCAAGATGGGCTACGGGAGCAAAAACCTCATCGTAGTCAATCCCCGCCTTTTGCTTGTAGCTTTTCACTACCAATCTCGCCTTGTACTTCTCAACTTCACCTTTCGCATTTCTTTTTATTTTATACACCCACTTCACTCCAATGGAGCTTTTGCCATGAGGAAGTGATGAAACTTCCCACGTATCATTTTTCTCGATCGCCTTAATTTTTTCATTCATGGCAAAATGCCATTTTTCATCACGAGCGGCATCATCATACTCAACAGGCTCGATTTCACCAAATAAGCAAAATTGAGTGAATTGACTCAAATTTATTACCTCATCGGTACTATCGTACAAGTCGCGCAAGCTTCTAAATTTCTGAGGACCTTCACTCGAGCTTGGGTCATCAACTCGAGCATCTTGTGGTGGTGGCATCGGTGGTGGTGTGTTTGGTTGCTCCGGGACTTCTTCATCGTCATCAAAAAATGGACTATTTTGATCATTTTTCTTTTGATCATTCCATTCCCACACGCTTCTTCATCAAACTCAACGTCTCGACTTATCAAAATTTTACCATTGTTCGGATTGAACAACTTGTAGCCTTTCGAACTTGGATCATAGCCAATGAAAATATATTTTGCGCTTTTATCATCAAGTTTCGTTCTCTTTTGATCCGAAACATGCATGTAGGCAATGCACCCAAAAACTCACAAATGTGAAATAGTTGGCTTGTAACCACTCCAAGCTTCTTGAGGAGTTTTTCCATGTACACTCTTCGTATGACTTCGGTTCATCAAGTAAACCGCGCAAGAAACGGCTTCCGCCCAATACTCCTTTTGTATATTTTTGCTTTTCAACATGCTACTCACCATATTAAGGATGGTCCGGTTCTTCCGCTCGGCTACACCATTTTGTTGTGGTGAATATGGAGTCGTCATGGGACAATGAATGCCATTTTTCTCACAAAATGACTTGAATTCATTTGATGTAAATTCGCCACCTCTATCGGAATGAAGAGCTTTGATTTGAAAGCTACTTTGTTTCTCCACCATCGCCTTAAATTTTTTTTAAAGGTTTCGAACACCTCCGATTTCTCCTTCAAAAATACACCCATGTTTTTTGAGAATAATCATCAATAAATAACAAAAAATAATTATTCTTGCCAAGTGAATGAGGTTTGATCGGTCCACACACATCCGAGTGTATCAACTCCAAGAGATGTTGTGCTCTTGACAAAGACTCCTTTGGAAAACTCTTTCTCGCTTGTTTTCCATAAATGCATCCTTCACAAAGTTGGTCGGGATGATTTATGAAAGGTAATCCTTTCACCATTCTTTCTTTGATCATCATTTTGAGGCCATCAAAATTCAAGTGTCCAAGCCTCAAATGCCATAGCCACGACTCATCTTTAAAACAAGACTTCAAACACATTGGAACGTCATTTTGAATATTTAATAAAAACATTCTATTTCTCGTCATGGGAACTTTGGCCAACAAACGACCATTTTCATCTTTCATCGTCAAACTTTTATTTTTCAAATGAATGTCATAATTTTTCTCCAAGAGTTGTCCCAAACTCAGAATATTACTCTTCATGGCTGGAACGTAAAAGACATTCAAAATCAATTGATGACTTCCATCTTTTGAACGAATTAAAATCGTACCTTTCCCTTTGACTTGAACTTTGGAAGAATCTCCAAAAGTTATGTCACCATCGATTGATTCGTCAAGTTCCATGAAAAGATTTCTTTTTCCACAAATATGGCTACTTGCACCGGAATCAAGATACCATTGGTTCCCCTTCTCGTCTTGATTATTTTTGCATGCAAGAAGCAAAGTGGGGTCCACTTCTTCTTTCTCGTTGGTCTCCATAAAATTGTTTTTCTCTTCGACATCGTTCTTACACTCCCACGCATAATGACCAAAGCGATGACAATTATAACACTCAATATTAGACTTGTCATACCGTTGTTCATTTGATCGGTATCCTCCACCTCTCGAACTTCTTCCTCGTCCACGGCCTCTTCCTCGATTCTGGACTACATTGTTATTATTGTAGCTAGATGTATAACTATTTTCGCCAAATGACGAATAGTTATTATGACCGTGTCCGCCTCTTCCACGACCTCGAAATTGCCCTTGGCCACGACCACCTCCGCGACCTCTTCGAGAAGTGCCTTGACTTGTCTCCTTCTCTTTCAATGATAACTTTGCTTTTAAAGCATGTTCCACCGATTCTTGATTTGGCTTCTTTAATCTTTTTTCATGGGCTTGTAATGAACCAGCAAGTTCATCAACGGTCATGGTGTCCAAATCCTTTGATTCTTCGATGGCAAACAACCACATAATTAAATTTTGGATCTAAGGATCTCAAAATTTTCCCAACGATTCGTTCATCGTTGATATTTTCTCCATATCTCTTCATTTGATTTGAAACCGCCAACACTCTTGAAATATAATTCCGAGATCGATTCGGAATCCTTCATATTTAAGGACTCGAATTCACCCCTTAGTGTTTGGAGACGCACTTTCTTCACTTTGTCTACACCTTTTAATGATGTTTGAAGAATTTCCCATGCTTGCTTGGAGGTAGTTGCCGCAGCAACTTTCTCGAACATCTTCTCATCCAAACTTTGATGAATGAGTGTGAGCGCCTCTTGATCCTTCTTCTTGGCGTCATTTGATGTTCCTTCTCCTCCCTCTACGGAGTCCCACACTTCATAGGCTCCAAGCAAGGCTTTCATTCTTATGCACCAATTATCATAATTATCTTTGGTGAGTGATGGAACAACGAATGGTGCTCCTTTCGTCATTTTTTTAATTTATTTTTTTTTCACTCAAATTTTCGTCTCTCAAAACACAAATGGCTCTTGATACCAAATTGTTAGAAAATGGAGAACATATAAAATAATACTAAACTCACAAGATATAGAAGTGGAGGAATAAAACTTGATATATTATTATTCTTGATATTTTTTCCCTCTCTTACAAATGACTCCAAGACTTGGAGTATTTATACATGAATGACAAACACCCTTCATTTTCATGTAAATAAATATGATAAATCAAGAGATTCAAACTAATTAACTCTATCTAATTAATTAGGACCAACCAAGAGACTATGCCCAATTAAATTAGAATATGGACCAACAAAAAATATTAAAATAAAAGAAACTTTTCAAATCCATGCAATGAATTTGGTTTATTATTTTCAACAGATAATATAGTAAAGATGATGTTAAATTCATTGATTGCGTAAAATAAGCTTCGATACAAAAATTTATATCACGGAGTCGCCTAAAGGTTTCACTTGAATCCTGTTCATGCAGTGCTACAAAGGTGATTGAGGAATTCTTACTTGGCATTAACTTTATTCATCTAATATGATGGGTTTCTCCACATCTCCAGGAAAAGTCAGAAATTGTGGATTTGGATGATGCCAAGCCGTTGCAACTAAATGGGGATAGCGTTGAATTTGAGGATGTTCACTTCAGGTAAACCTCAATTGTTCTGGTTAGAATTTAGCATGATATTGACTTTGATTAAAATGTTTAGACCATTTCTCACTGCCTTAATCTAATAACTAAATGAAGAAACTATCTACCAGAACTCCTACAGCCTAAGACTAAATTATTTCTGAATATCTACAACTCGTTTATTGTGATTCCTTTAAACTAACCCATTCATTCAATCACAATTATGAATTCTGACCTCATGTTGAAACTGACATTTATTGGGTTTTGTTCGAACTGCTCTGCCAATCTAATTCATTTCGATTCGTGTTATTTGCTGTTTCAAACATTTCAAGTGGCTAATATACATGATATCCAATGAGTTTGGTTGTGTTATTTGCTGTTTCAAACATTTCAAGTGGCTAATATATATGATATCCAATGAGTTTGGTTGAATATATTTCTGGACAAGGATCACATAGAATGTTGCTACTGAATGCTCAACCTTTGTTCTGCTCATGCAGTTACCTACCATAAAGGAAGATTCTTGATGGTAACATTAAATTACAGAAATATATCAACCTTTGTTTATCCGTTTGTTCGTGGTGGATCAATATGCATACCAGACATCAGTGAGCATTGGAGGGCATATATTCACAGGCATTTTATATGACCAGGGCCCTGAACCGGAGGGAACCGTAAATTATGTGACTGGAGAGAGCTCTTCTGCTGGTATTGGCTTATTGCAGCACTCTAATTTAGCCACTTACACTGGTACTACTGCTGATGCCATCGGTACAACATCCTCTTCATACTCTAGCCCTTTTTATGCGTTTAATTCTTAGTTTTTTCAACACCCGAAATCTTGATGAGTAATTATATGTGTTTGTTGAAAAATATATTGAACATAAATATTTCTATTCAAATCACAATAAGATTTCGTCAATTTTCAGTTACAATCCCATTTCTAATTATTATTATAATTAGTAAATCAAGTTGTATACCTCTTCTGGTTCATGCACATCCCCTACTTTAAAATTATTTAATTTGCAGACAAGCAACTGTAAAAAGTTCAGATAAATTTAGTGGAAGGCTACCTAACAAAAACATTCCTTTATGATTCCAATGAAGAATATTTGTTTGCTTATTGTCCGTGATTAAATAAAGGCCTGCCTGTATACATAGTTAATCTTGTTTTGGTTTAATCAATTTTATAATGTTTTACTCAAGTAATTATAAGAATAAATGTGTTTGTGGGTTGTTTTGTGAAGTGTGAACTTGGAAGCCACACTTTTTCCAGATTATCCGTTTGTTTGTCGGCTTAAATTAATTTAATGTTATTTCTGGAAGTTTCATAATCATCACATATAATCAACTTTTGTTTTAATAAGTTATTCTGTATTTTTTTTTCTATCTTCAGCTTTAATTGTAATATATCTGCACTTATTCGCAGGGAAGTCGACCATTCTAAGACTGCTTTTCAGATTTTTTGATACACATTCTGAACGTGTAAGACTAAAATTTGTACAAGTAAAAGGGTTTACTCCCTGCTTGGAATGTCTTAAGCTGCTTTATTTCTTTTAGTGTTCCCATCGGCATTTTTCTGCTTTCTCCGATAAAGCATGTTCTCACATAATCTGTCGGTGTTTGCTTTGTTTAACAGCTTATAATAATGTATTTTTTCTTTTTTAATATATTTAAATTTCAGTTTTTCCATTATTTGTTATCTATGTATTTTTAAGTTCACAACTTCAAGGAAGCTGAGGCTTGTTTATAATTGGTCAAATAAATGTATACTTGGATGAACTTCATTTGTAATTGTGCAGATGAATTATGAGGACTTCTCCCACATTGCCTCTGTATGTACTGAAAAAATAGGCCTCGAACAACAGGCTCTCTATATTTCCTATTATCCATTGATTTTTTTCCATTCATTATTTTTGTTATTCCCTTGTGTTGTTTGTATTGATATATTATGGTAATTGTGAATTATTGTGATTAATAACATGTTGTTTGATCTTGGGATTATATAAATAAAATGTGTTTTGTAAATTAAATAGGTAATAAAATTGTAATATATGAGCAGGCCTCGAAAAGTGAATTTGGAATGAAATTTGATGTATTTGTTGGCACCTGCTTTCATTTAATTTTTTTTAAAAACTTTTTACTACTTTCTAGAATGGTTATTCAAAAACCCATTCTGGAAAGTAAACTTCCAAGAACGCCTGTTTTTAGAGACGTTCTGAAAAGTATACTTTTCACAACGCCTGTTTTAGAGACGTTCTGGAAAGTATAGTTTAAAGAACGCCTTTTTTAGAGACATTCTGAAAAGTATAGTTTCCAAAACGCCTTTTTTAGAGACTTTATGGAAAGAATAGTTTCCAGAACGCCTGTTTTTCGAGGCGTTCTGGAAATTGTATTTTCCATAACGTCTTAAAAAAAGACGTTCTGGAAAGTTATTTTCCAGAACGTGCAAAACCTGTAAAAAAGACTTTGTAGAACGACTGAAATATTTTTAAGAACGTCTCCGAAAACCGTTCTTGAAAGTCTGACAATCAAGAACGCCACAGTAGGGCGTTCTTCATTGTCAGACTTTTAAGAACACCTCCATACAAAACGCCTCAGTAAGGCGTTCTTGATTTGCAGAAACATGCGTTCTTAAAAACTATTTCTACACTAGTGAATGCTGATGGACGAAAAACCTATCAGTATATACTGACGGCTTCTGACGGCCTGGATATGCTGATGGGAAAATGCCGTCACCAAGAAGCCCGTCAGCAAACCCTCAGAACAGCGTCAATATACTAATTGGGCAATGGGTTTGCTGACGGGTAACTAATGGGCCGCAGTGCTGACGGGTCAATGCCCGTCAGCATAATTAAAAAAAATACTGACGGGCACCTGCCCGTCAACAATATTAAAAATATTAATAGAAATATGCTGATGGGCCCTTGCCCATCAGCATTTTGGGGATATATTCAGATCCCTATCTCAGACAGAAACACAAAAACGAAGAAAGGAAAAAAATTCACCCCCCCCCCCCCCAACGCCTCGCCGTTCACCCCAGCCTGGCTGTTGCCACCGTCGCCGCTGCCCGCTCGCCCGTCCTTCCACAGTCACCCTCAAGAAGCAAGGGAAACGGTTCGGGATTTGGAACATTAGCTGCCATATCGTAATTAAGAAGCAAGGGATGTCATAAACGTCATAATCGCTCGAGATTAGAAATGAAAGGAGCTAAATCGTGTCTGAGAGCTCCACGACCTTGCATACACTCAAAGAAACCGTCGAATAAAAAGGAAAGCTAAAAGCACAAAGAGGCAACAATCAAATCGAAAGCCTTAATTAAGCCAAGTCGCAACGACGCCATTTTGAAAGTGTAGTTTTAGTGGTGTTGAAATATATCAACGGGTTCATTGGCTCGGTATTATCGAAGATCGATTCGATTGAAGAATCAAGGTGTTTGTAGCTTTGAAAATTAAAGAAAAATAAAAATAAAGCAATTAAACTAACTAAACTAACTAGGAAATATAAAATGAAAGTTGGTAGGATGCCTCGGTCGTATGCTTAAATTGAAAATGCAAAAGCAATAATGATAACAAGCAAGAACAAGAAAAGTTTCATCAAGTACAACTAGACTAGCCTAGAGTTCAATCATGCTTGCATGGACATAAAATTTAGAAAAATACAAATTGACAAAAATTGAAAACACTAATTGGAAGAGTAATGAAAGTTGACATAAAAGTTTAAAACTTTACGAGAAATAACAAGAAACGAAGACTAGATCTAAGATTCAACATGAAACTATGCATGAAAATACGATCCAAAATAAAGCATATGAAATACCCAAGATAAAAACGATCAAGGACTCGATCTATGATCTAGGTGTGTCACTCAACTAGATTCCATAGATAATTCACAAGATCAAGTTACAATTCTAATAGCTAAGGCAAAAAGTATAATATGAAAAACATGGAATTGAAGAACAAAGCATAAAATAAAAGAAAGCTTACTTGAATTATAGAGAGAATCCAACAACTTGAATGAAATTACAAGCAAAATAAAATTCAAGGGAGTACTTGAGTTCTTCTTAGGCTTACAAACTCAAGGCAAGTTTGAAAATTAAATTGAAAACTTAAGAGAGAGAAAAGTAATCTAGAATTTAAGGGAAAAACAAGCCCAAGCACATGCAAGAGTTGGGGGATGAATGGATGCCTCTTTAGGGAAAATTAAGGGATTTATATAGTTATTTGTAGGGGCAAAAATATCAAAATGCATCATTTCCCGGACGTGCAGTCGATCGACCGCAACTCAGTCGATCGACTAGACCTCAGTCGATCGACCGGTTTGCTAAAGTTTGCCTAAATTGATCTATCTACTGTTCTCCAGTCGATTTTGCGTGTTTCAGTCGATCTGTGAACTCCTGTCGATCGACTGGCAGTCGATCGACAGGTAGGCAGTCAATCGACTGACCAGTTTCTCCCGCCTCGGTTTTTTCATTTCGGCACGAATTTTGGGCTCTAATGTCTCCACTCGGAACTAGGCGATTCTCGGCGCATCCTGGAGTGACTCTACTCGTTTAAATCACCTACAATATACGAATTTAGGCTCAAAAACCCACGAATCGCACAAACTACAACAACATTATAGAAATAGAGCTCGAAACGTAAAAAGCAAGGAAACAACGTAACAACTAAACAAAACTCGACTCAAAAATACTAAAAACGACACTAAAACCTAATTAAAAACTCGATAAAAATACCACAATTACATGCAAAACAACCACCCCACACTTATCGGTTTGTTCGTCCTCGAACAACGAAAATAATCGAGAGTGTACATGTTATGAAAAAAGAAAAATCCTTGTGCTTATCCTTATTAATATGATGGAAGTATCAATCATAGACTCATTATCGTCAAGCATTGCTTGTATTACTCTTTCTCAAGTGAAAACCAACTCGGTGACTTCCTCACAAATAGAATTTTGAGGGTGTTCGCTCATTTCGCTCAAGTGTTTGTTATATGGGACGTGTATACGCTCGAATCGGACAATGCTTGTACCTCGTCAAGATTTCACAAATCGGAAACTCAAAATTGCCCATTGTACATGACCAAACAAGAATCAAAGAGGTCTTTATTTCGGGTTGTAATGTTGGTTTTTTGGTAAGGGATGGAATATCTGGATATAGTGGCTAACACACGATCAAACGTGATCAATAACATACAAAACCTTAACTTCTAGAACCCGAAGCTTATGATCGCTTCACTCTTCCCAGTTTACCAAACTTTCATTCGAAACCCTTTCGTACGCTCACACACTTTTTCGACTTTATTTCACAACACTTAGAAGATTTTTAAATTTCCTTATTTTTACTAAACTTGGACTTTCCGAATTAAGCTTTTCACTTGAACGCACGCTTTATCAATTTTTGTGATTTGTGTTGGAGTTTATTCTTTATATATATTATTATATTATATTATATATTATATTATATATATTATATTATTATATATATTCGTTTTTTGTATAAGAAACTCAAAACCCAAAACTCACAATTGATTTCCCTCATATTTCTAGTCAACTCACAATATTCACTCCCACTTCACAATTTATGAAGATATAAGAGTTCAAATCGAGCTCGGCTAACAAGAAACGAGGTATAGGCTCAATGGGGCTCATTTGAGATTTTAAGTAGCTTATATATTTGGATATGGCCAGAATAAGGGTGATATATGTGCCTCGAGGTCATTTCCAAATTCAATCATGTACGAGTAAAACCAAGCCTCCTCAATGCAACTTCCATAAAAATGCAAGCATGCTGATAATTCACACAAGGCTACTCACTAGTTTGCACCGGATTTTGGAAAACACAATCAAAAGAGCTTTTAGAGCTTTGCAATCTTTTCACGAGTAAAATATTGATTATAAATATATATATGCGGGTTTTGGACGAAGCAAAAAAATTCAACTCCTCACACAAGAGGCCATAAACATTTAAAAATCCGACAAGTAAACTATTCAAACTTCCAAGTATGTGGAGATTGATTAACATGTAATGTACACGCAAGACACAAAAATCGACGCAACCATACAATTACACAAATAGTAAGTGTCACTTCGCCAAGAATGCGTAACTTCGCCAACGCTCGAGTTAAGAAAGACAAAACATGCTTGTAAAACCCGGATCCTAGCCACCTACCCACCCCACACTTAAACCATGCAATACCCTCATTGCATTTTAATGAAAGTCAAGTAAAATGAGGGTGAAATAGAAGCTTCCTAAACCGAGCGAGTTTGGATCAAGCTCGGTGGGGTCCACTTAATCAATTAAGCAATCCAAGTAAAAATCGAACATGGCTAGTATCTCTCGACTCCACAAACACTATCATCTTATCGTTTCAGCCAAAGTTGGAGTCGGAAAACGGAACCTAGAAAAGTAAATCAAACAAAATCAGAAACACTAGAAAATATGTACATAAACCTCAACAATATATATATATATATATATATATATATATATATATATATATATATATATATATATTTCAATTTTTTTTAAATGTTTTTGGATTTTAATGTTAATAAGAAAGAAAGAATGAAAGGAATAAAATAAAGGAAATAAATGGAAAGAGCTTGGGTTGCCTCCAAAGAAGCGCTTGTTTTACGTCACTAGCTTGACAAACTCCCCTTTTCTTTCTCATGGTGAAGTGGTGGTGGGAGGGTCCACTAGACCGATGACCTCCTTGTCCGGCAAAAATAGAAATCCGGGGCAATAGGGCTTGACTCGGTGTCCATTGATTTGGAATTGTTCTTGAGTCTTAGGGTCGGACAAGGTTACCGCCCCACTCGGGTTGACGTCTTTAATGGTGTAGGGCCCCATCTATTTGAACTTTAACTTGCCCGCGGGGTGGAGGTCTAAGCACGAATTGTAAAGCAAAACGGGCATACCAGCTTCAAGCTTTTTCGAAATTAACCTCTCGTCATGAATTCTCTTTGTCCTCTCTTTATAAAGACGAGCATTGTCATATTGAATATTTCGAAGCTCATCTAACTCCTCCATTTGCAACATCCTCTCAAGACCGGCCTCCTTCAAATCCATATTAACGACTCTCATTGCCCAAAACGCCTTATGCTCAATCTCAACGGGTAAGTGACAAGACTTACCAAAGGCCAAATGGTAAGGGCTTGTGCCTAGAACCGTCTTATAAGCCGTCCGAAGGGCCCATAATGCGTCATTTAGCTTCCTTGACCAATCTTTCCAATTAGGTTGCTCCGTCTTCTCAAGCACACTTTTTAATTGTTACTTACTTGTCTCGACTTGCCCCGAAGTTTGGGGATGATATGGCGTAGCTATCTTATGTTTGATCCCGTAGATCCTCATGAGTTTCTCAAAAAGCTTATTTCAAAAATGGCTACCACCATCACTTATTATCACTCTCGGGAAGCCAAAATGAGCACAAATATTCTCTCTCACAAACTTGACGACCACCTCGGCATTATTCTTGGTTGTGGGTATGGCCTCGACCCATTTGTCAACATAGTCAACCCCCACAAGAATGTACTCAAAACCGTCAACCGATTTGGGAAATGGCCCCATAAAGTTAGCTCCCCATACTTTGAAGATCTCAACCACCAAATTACCCACCAAGGGCATTTCATTCCTCTTCGAGATACTCCCCGTCCGTTGGTATTCGTTTAAACGTGGACTTGAGCAACATAATGTAACGACGGCCAATAGAAACCCACACTCAAATCTTAAGGGCCGTTTTTCTTCCTCCAAAGTGGCCCTCGATTTGGTGATCGTGACAAAAAGTTAATAGATCTTGCATCTCATTCTCGGGGACACACCTTCTAATCATCCCATCCTTCCCCACCTTTTACATAAAGGGATCATCCAAATAGAAGCTTTAACACTTAGTGAGGAAACGCTTCTTTTCTTTCCAACTCATTCCTGGTCGAAGCTCACAATTTGCCAAGTAATTCGCATAGTCGGCATACCAAGGTTCTTGAGCCACTTCCAATAAGTTCTCGTGAGGCAAATTTTCGCCTATGGCCGTCCCTTCTCCACCATGTGTGACCATTCTTGAAAGGTGATCGGCCACCGCATTTTCACACCCCTTCCGATCTTTAATCTCAATATCGAACTCTTGAAAGCAAAAAGATCCAACGGATGAGACGGGGTTTAGCTGGGGGTTTTGAGAACAAATAGCAAAAGGCGGTATTATCACTATGAACAATGACCTATGATCCAATAATATAGGCTCAGAACTTCTCTAAAGCAAAGATCACGGCCAAAATCTCTCTCTCTCTCTATTGTCGTATAATTCTTTTGGGCGTCATTGAGCATCAAACTTGCATAATACACCACCGTTAATAGCTTGTGAACACGTTGGCCAAGGACGGCCCCCACCGCTTCACTCGAGGCATCGCACATAATTTCGAAGGGCAAACTCCAATCGGGAGCTACTATGATGGAGGCGGACACGAGACTCTTCTTAATCGCCAAGAAAGCGTCCTCACAAGCTTTGCTAAATTCGAAAGGGACATCATTACTTAGTAGCCGGCACAAAGGGCGAGCGATTTTTGAGAAGTCCTTTATAAATCGACGATAGAATCCGGCGTGCCCGAGAAAACTCCTCACATCTTTCACATTTGAGGGGAGGGGGTAGCTTCTTGATAACCTCCACCTTGGCCTTGTCAACCTGTATCCCCCTCTCCGAAATTAAATGACCAAGAACTAGGCCACTCCGGACCATGAAATGGCTCTTTTCCCAACTTAATGTCAAGCTTGTCTCCTCGCATCGGGCTAGCACCTCCTCAAGGTTTTTTAAGCACTCATCAAACGAGTCCCCATATATGGAGAAGTCATCCATGAATACTTCAAGATACTTTTCAATCATGTCGGAGAATATTGAGAGCATACATCTTTGGAACGTCCTCGGGGCATTGCATAGCCCAAATGGCATTCGTCAGAAGGCAAAAGTCCCAAATGGGCAAGTGAAAGTCATTTTGGCTTGATCCTCGGGTGCGATAGCAATTTGATAGTAGCCCGATAATCCGTCTAAGAAACAATAAGAGTGGTGGCCGGCTAGCTTGTCTAACATTTGGTCGATAAATGCGAGAGGGAAATGATCCTTCTTGGTGGCCGCATTCAACTTCCTAAAATAGATACACATCCTTAACCTCGTCGTAGCCCGTGTAGCCAAAAACTCTCCATATCATTCTCGACAATGGTAATTCCGCTCTTCTTAGGAACCATGTGAACAGGACTCACCCACCCACCCTCAGCAATCGCAAATATCAAGCCCTCCTCCAACGATTTTAGTATCTCGACCTTCACTATCTCTTTAAGATTAGGATTTAAACGCCTTTGGAACTCTCGAGATAGTTTGGCATCATCTTCTAGAACAACTCTATGCATGCACGTGGAGGGGCTAATTCCTTTTATATCTCCGAGACTCACCCAATGGCACCCTTGTGAACTTTAAGCACCTCGATCAACCTCTCCTCTTCCTCTTGATTTAAATTGGCAAAGATAATGACCGGCTTCCTCTCATCCTCTTCTAAAAAGACATATTTGAGGTGAGACGGAGAGGCTTTAGCTCGAGCTTGTGCCTCCTCTCACCCTCGTCGGGGACTATCTCGAATAGATCAACAATTCCCTCAAGGTATTCGTCAAATTTTCAATCGGTTCGACATCTAGTGCCTCATCAACAAACTCCACCCCCCCTTTCAAAAACATGTCAATGTCCTCAACGACACTTACACAAGCGCTCTCACACACATTGGTTGCATCGGGAAGTATACAAGACTCGTTGCGAAGAACAAAGATCTCATTATCTTCAAAATCACCGCTAGTATCAACCACCGGCTCTATCAACTCAAAGCCCTCGTCCGCCATGAAAACTTGCTCGACTAAATCATGGATCTCATCATTGAGTAGAAAATCCGCATGATAAATACTTGAAGGAATCGACGACAAGTTGGTCATAGAAAACTTGACCAACTCACCCGTGACGGACAATGTGAGATTCTTCTTTCCAACGTCGATTAAGCATTGTGTCGTGGCCATAAAGGGTCGCCGAAGCAAAATGGTATGCTCGGCACCATCATTAGAAACCATGCCAACATTGAGGACAACAAAACCCACCGGGACAATGAGCCCTCCAACCTTGACGAGCACATCTTTAATGACCCCCTTCGGATATCGAATGGATCGATTGGCTAATTGTAAACAAATCCACGTTTCTTGAAAAGGGGCCAACTACAATTGCTCATAGATCAAAGACGGCATCAAGTTAATACCCATCCCAAAATCAAGCATGCCATTTGTCACTTTCCCATTTCCGAGCATGATATCGATACAAAATGAGCTGGGGTCCGCTTTCTTGAGAGACAAGATCGAAGGGTCACAAACAACGCTCGCCTCCTTAGATAGCACAGACCTCTCGTTCGGAGCACTCATGAGCTTCTTGGATGAAAGTTCCTTGAAGAATTTGGAGTACGCGGGCATGTCTTGGATAGCGTCCAACAATGGGAGAGTGATGTTGACATTAGACAAAGTATTGTAGAGCCGTTGGAATTGATCGTATTTCTTGGTGTTTGGAAGCCATGAGGGATAAGGCGTGGGGCCCTTGGGAATTGGTGGCTTATAAGCATTTTAAGATTTGTGCAAGCCATCGGGAACTTCCTTAGCCGGAGTGGGACCCACGGGGGTAGAATCGGGAGGAATGACAAGAGTAGGAATAGCAACTTCCTCATCCTCGGCAGGTGGAGTAACCTTGTTATCAATGACCCGACCACTTCTAAGGGATGTGATCGCGTGGGCGTGTGATGGTTGACTTGGAAATTTCCTTTTCTCATTGTCTTGTTTGAGCATATTTACAACGGTAGCCAATTGCCCCACTTTTGTGTTCGAACCATTTGTTGAGGCCTCAAGAGCGGTGAATCGGGTCTCAAATCGAGCATCCATGGATTGAAATTGTTGCAAGGTCATCATTAGATTCGAATCGGGAGCCGGAGATAGAGCACTCGTCGGTGGAGACGGAGGAGGAGGATCCACAAGAGGAGGAGCTCCCGTATTGGCATTGGCAAAGCTAAAGCTCGGATGCATTCAGTTGCTCAGGTGATAAGGAGGGTTGTGATTCGACGTCCGAGCAAAGGGGGGCCTAGCAACACCTTGACCTGGTTGGTACTCGTGCACTCCACAAACGTCCTCCGATTGAGGCACCGGCATATAATAAGAGGGATTCAACGAATAATAAAGCGCTTCGTGCCCAACCATTCCACAAGACAAACACGAAGGATCCAAGCTCGGGGTAAACATCTTGGCAATTTGAGCCTCTAATGACGCGATTTTCTTGTCTTTTTCATTCTCTAGCTCTTTGGGGGAAGAAGTGTCAATCACATCTTTGACCTCATTGACACTCGAATACAAAGCACGAGAAGACCGTTTTTGAGAACTTTCGGCAAGAGTGGTGAAAATATGGAGAATCACTCGAGGAGGTTGTTCCGTCATGTTACCCCCGGCCGTCGTATCCACCATGTATTGGAATTGCGGCTCCAAGGACTCATAGAAAGTTTGGATCAAGAGCTCCTTAGGCATGCGATGATGTGGGAAATTATCAATGAGTTCTTGGAAACGAGCCCAGGCGGAGTGAAACGGTTCATTCTTCATTTTCTTGAACGAAATTATCTTCACCCTCAAGTCGGCTGTCTTTTCCATGGAATAGTAATGATCTAAGAAAGTTGCCGAGAGCTCGTCCCAAGTATGAACCGAATTGGGGGGAATACCCATGAGCCATGTCAAAGCTTTATCTTGTAAGGCATAAGAGAAACAACAAAGGCGAAGATGTTCCAAACTCATCATGTTTGGCCGATGAAAACCCGACACTTGCCACATAAATTTTCGGAGAAATTAGAGAGCATCTTCCTTTGCAAACCCATGGAAAATTGAAAGTCTAGCAAAATCAAGGGAATAAATATCAATGGCCATCACTTCGGGAGGTAAGTGAATGCAAGACGAAATCAGAGCACCCACGAAGGCCTTGCTCACTTCCTTCATGGTTAGTACTGGAGCGTGGGCATTAGTATTCAAACCACCAAATAAGTCATACGGATCGAGAGTTCCTTCTCGATCCTCATGAACGGCACCTCCAAAATCGGGATTCACATTCGGGCTCACATTCGGCATAGGGTTGAAATTACACGCGAGGGGAACACCATACGGGCCAGGATTCGGGTTCGGCATATTCGAAAAATGTCGAGGAGAACCATAACCATACGGGCCAGAATTCGGGGCATGCACATTCGGATAGGAATTCGGATCTCCATAACCGCCGAAGGAACCATTCACGCCCGATAAACCAATAAACCCGACATGGTTTACATCATGCCCTCCCATACCTGGTTGACCATAACCGTGCGAACTGGGAGCAACGTGGTTTGCACCTTGTCCTCCCACGTTGCCGAGACCATTCAACCCCAATCTATTCCCAACATGGTTTGCACCATGCCCTCCCATGTTGGGAACAAATCCACCATAACTAAAAGAGTTAGGAAAAGAAGCATTACCTTGGGGTTGGCCCATGGCGTGCGGAGTGGTAAAACCACTCCTTTGAAATCCAATAGTTTGCTCGGGAGGAGTCGGGGGAACGGGGATCAACGGCGTAGGTTTATCGTTTGGAGAGGGTTCGGCTTGAACTTCGGGCATGGGTGGGCTAGAACATTGAGGGTCGGTCCGGGGAGATGTCCCGGTAGGATTGGGAAATGGTTTGGGATTTGGAACATTAGCCGCCATATCGTAATCAAGAAGCAAGAGATGGCATAAATGTCGTAATGCTCGGGATTAGAAATGAAAGGAGCTAAATCGTGTCCGAGAGCTCGACGACCTTGCATACACTCAAATAAACCGTCAAACAAAAAGGAAAGCTAAAAGCACAAAGAGACAACAATCAAATCGAAAGCCTTAACCAAGTTGAGTCGCAACGACGCCATTTTGAAAGTGTAGTTTTAGTGGTGTTGAAATATATCAACGGGTTCATTGGCTCGGTATTATCGAAGATCAATTCGATTGAAGAATCAAGGTGTTTGTAGCTTTGAAAATTAAAGAAAAATGAAAATAAAGCAATTAAACTAACTAGGAAATATAAAATGAAAGTTGGTAGGATGCCTCGGTCGTATGCTTAAATTGAAAATGCAAAAGCAATAATGAAAACAAGCAAGAACAAGAAAAGTTTCATCAAGTACAACTAGACTAGCCTAGAGTTCAATCATGCTTGCATGGACATAAAATCTAGAAAAATACAAATTGACAAAAATTGAAAACACTAATTGAAAGAGCAATGAAAGTTGACGCAAGTTTATTTTTCCCATTCATAAATATAATTGGGACTGCATATGGTCTTATAACCCGTATAGAAAATGTTGAGTTTACTTCCTACTGTAAAACACCAAATAGTATCGTTGATTTTGGTTACTCATCCGATCCATGTGAAAAGATCATTCACATACATGTAGTAGTTCGTGATTATCAATGGTAAATATTATGGTCATTCATATATATGGTAACAGTGGTTTGAACTCTATCACTGAAGAAAATGTGATAATACGAGTAATATCACCACAACTCTTCTACAACCAACAACTATGAATTTTCTCAAGAATCAAGTAAATTGAGGAAGTTGAGACTTTCAAAGTTCTCTTGATAGATGTACATATCAAAGAGAGGTGTAGAATTTAGAGGGAGTCTCAACATTGGTGTGTTGTACTCTTTTTCCTTAGACCAACTTTTATTTTTTCCATTGGGTTAATTTAGGTATTTGTTATCTTTATGTATTATGAAAACATGAACCCTAATTCTATTTTTTCAATTGGGCTAATTTAGGTATTTGTTATCTTTATATATTATGCAAACATGTATTTGATACCCTATATGAGATGAGTTTTTGATAATTAAGAGAACCCTAATTCTACTGTCTCCTTCTATGTGTTATTTTTTTGGGGGAATTGCCAAATACTCCCCCTAGAAAAATGTCTTTTTCAAATACACCAACTAGTTTTAGAAAATGCCAAATACTCCAGACACAATTGTACAATTACCAATTTAACCTCAAACTCAGTTATTCTCTCCTACAAACACCAATCTCCCACAATCTCTCAAGACCTAATTCGTCACCACCGCCTTCATAGCCATCGCCGCCTCTCACCATGCACCACCGTCTCCTCCCCTCACTTCGCCGTGGCTATGCCACCAAATACACCAGCAAAGTCGTGAAAACAGCCAACAAAGGCCGCTACTCCGCCATAGAAGTCTCCGTCACCTCTCCTAACCTCACCTACGATGTCCGCGGCTACCCTCTCCCCCGCCCTGAACTCATCTGCCAAGTAGCCAAGATCCTCCAATCAAAATTCTCCGCATCAGCGCCGGACCCCTTCCTCGACCTCTCCGAGTTCCTGCAAACCATAAACGTCACCCCAACGCACTCCGAGGTCTCCGAAATCCTCAAAGCTCTAAAATCCCCAACCCTAGCCCTTGAGTTTTTCCACTTCTGCCCCTCACATATCCCGAATTTTCGACACGATACTTTCACCTACAACCGCATTTTGTCGATTCTCTCGAAATCGTCTCTCCCCGACGGGATTGATAAAATGAATGAAATTATCAATCTAATGGAGAAATTAGGGGCCGTTGGCAACATCTCCACCATTAATATATTGATTGGTGCTTTTGATGGTGTTGATGGATTGCACAAGTGTTTGGACTTGTTGAAGAAGTGGGGATTGAATTTGACCTGTTATACCTACAAGTGTCTTCTCCAGGCCTACTTGAGAGCAAACGATTTGCATCGAGCACTGAAGGTGCATGGAGAAATGCAGAGGAAAGGGTACAATCTAGACAGCTTCGGGTACAACATGCTGCTCCACGCCCATGCTAAAGACGAACAGGTTGATTTATGTGAATCGTTGTCTAGCTTTTGTTAAATTTGAGTTTTGTAGAATCTAATGGGCTGATATGCTGCAGCATCTTGGCAGATCGATCGGGCTGATACTTAAGTTAATTCAATGCCGATTCAGTAGGTTTTATTCTGGATAGTTTTATTACATAACTAAGAAACAATCTACATTTGAGAGATTATAATTATTCTTTGTGTAATAATGAACAAAGGGTTCTCACTCAATGCAAAAGATTGAAACAATGTAAACCTATTAATCACTTTCTATATTTATGATGTATTGGTTTTCTGTTTGTGGAGTATGTGTTTTTGTGCTATGAAGTATTGGTTTTCTGTTTGTGGAGTATGTGTGTTTGTGCTATGAAGTATTGGTTTTCTGTTTGTGGAGTATGTGTTTTTGTACTATGAGGTATTGATTTTCTGTTTGTGGAGTATGTGTGTTTGTGCTCTTAAGTATTCGTTTTCTGTTTGTGGAGTATGTGTGTTTGTGCTCTGATGATATTGGTTTTCTGTATGTGGAGTATGTGTTTTTGTGCTATGAAGTATTTTGTTTTCTGTTTGTGTAGTATGTGTGTTTATGCTCTGAAGTATTGGTTTTCTGTATGTGGAGTATGTGTTTTTGTGCTATGAAGTATTGTGTTTTCTGTATGTGGAGTATGTGTGTTTGTGCTCTGAAGTATTTTTTTTTTTTTTTTAATTTTACCAGATGATTCTTGGCCTGTAAGGGAGAATAGTGATTTCAAATGCGTATTTATGAGGAAGTACATGAAGTCATCTGCACGTACAATTGTTGTAGTGTTTTGCAAGTTTTGAAATGTAAAATGTGGATGGTATTAGGTTGTGCATACCAATGTGTTGGTTCTTGTGCTGCGAGGTATCGATATTTGTAATACAATGTAGGGGTATTTCAAACCTAATGACATGTGTTGGTGTTTAATATGAATAGCTTAACTCCTTTGTTTCTTTCTTTTTTCTTTTCTTTCTGCTCTGTATTTCTTTCTTAAGTGGTAGGTGACATCGTAAGAAAATTAGGTTTTTTTTACACTGCAAGAAACCAATACTCCCGGACACAATAATCAATACTCTTCTGTCAAAAACTAATACACTAACCAAGATGCTAGTGTTTGTAATGCGATGTGCTAGTGGGCAAAAAAAAAAAAATCTCGCCGGAAAATTTTCCGGCGGGCGGGCGGCGGCGGCAGGTGGTGGACCATATTATTATTATTATTATTATTATTATTATTATTATTATTATTATTATTATTATTAATTATTTTAATAGTAAGGGTATTGTGGTATATTCATATCACAATTTTGGACTATTTGGCAAAAAGGATGGGCCATTTGACTTAAATCTACAAGTTGAATTATTTGACAAATTCATCTATATCTTAGGGAGTATTTGGCCATTCCCCCTATTTTTTTCTGCTTTTCCTTACATTTTAACATGGTGATATGTAATTCAAGTACTGATTTGGTAGGTACTCTGGTAAATCAAGTGCTATCACTAGCAATTCACAATGTCACGCAGACTCATTATCCGAATAATTCAAATGCTCTCAAAGTCTCAACAGAGGCAGAAAATATAGTCCCCAGAAAATAAAAATAAAATTGCAAACAGTGAGTTTTATTTCCTCTTATGAATAATCTACAAATCAAACACACTTGATCCCCTTACCTCCTCCCAAAGAAATAAAGGTAAATATCACTTGGCCTAATCTCTCGTGGTTTGCAAGAGTGAGTTAAAGAATAAGTAATTTTGTCCTTGAAGCTGTTGCTTGGCATAATTCCTTGATGTTCCCACTGCATCTAACTCCTCTAACTCATCGTGACCCACTAGCATTGATCCATAAATTGCTTTGTCTTTTTCCCCATATATCTCAACAGTGTCCATTTGTGTATGGAAATAGTCTGTCCGATAACGAGGATCAATAATTATTTTCTCAAACACGACACAGTTATCCACGAGGTACCTGACCAATTCAACATCACTAGCACGCCCATAATAGCTTAAGAACTTGACCACCTTGAGATGTTCGTGCGGAGAATGTATACCATTCTTAACGTTTCTGTCTGTCCTTAACAATTTGTACCAATCTATTTGTCACGCCAAAACGGAATAGTGAGTTTATCTATTTTGCTTACAGACCCAAAAAATACGAGGCATATAAAAACACTAGATGGCAAACCATAGAAAATAGCTTTTTTGTGGAGCTCACCTTGATGACAAATTCTTGTAAGTAAGGAGCTGCCCTTATAAAAGAAGCTAGCCCAATCAAACTTTTATCACGTCTTCCAAAAAATTCTATTGCCAACTTCTTCAAATTAGGTAGTACAGGGAACTTGCAATCCTCAATAAACTTCTGCACATTATTTAGAAATACAAAATTAAAACCATATAGTATATGATATGGCGCAAATTAATAATAATAATTTATATATAAATCAAACTAGAAAGAAATGGACGTCTGTCAGTCTAACCGTCTTGATGGAAAGGTTCAACATAAGAATCTCTAACTGGGACAGGCAACAATGTAGTGCGGGAACCAATTTATGCGCATATACTTCTTCATGCCCACAACAAACATACACTTCGACCAGCTTCGGAACATTCTCGAGCAAGAGTGCCTCTACACTCGTAACCCTAAGCGAAGTAAGGTTCGGTGCGGAGACCTTTATGGATTTTACATGGAAGCAATAGAGTATCTCCAAGTGTTTTAGCGCGAGGGCACCACAAATATTTAAATTCAATATCTTGAGTGCATAATCGATGACCAAATGCTCGAGTAAT
Organism: Phtheirospermum japonicum; assembly: GCA_014905375.1. Lineage (NCBI taxonomy): Eukaryota > Viridiplantae > Streptophyta > Magnoliopsida > Lamiales > Orobanchaceae > Phtheirospermum > Phtheirospermum japonicum. The sequence goes on along the minus strand of BMAC01000301.1, from coordinate 145,113 downwards.
GGGCAGCTACGTAAGAAAAACTCAACGTCTTTGTCAGTCACGTCAACGGATTTCAAAGACAGTTCTCTGAGGAACTTAAGAGAGTTGGAAAATTGGAATTTTTTGATGGGAAAGGCGTAGACTTTGCGCCATCTACCCCAATCGCCGCATCTAGACAAATCCAAATCCAACCTCTCGACTCGTCTTTCAAAAGCAAATTGAAGCCAGTGGTTGATTGCCTTCTGCGCTGACTTGTCCAAATCAAAGTAGATCCTGACTTCTTTCAGAGCGAGGCCTTCGTGGGATCGGAGGACCTTGTTCACCCAATTTATATACTTGCGCCGCTACACAGTGCGTATCTGGGTTTGTTTATGATGTTTACCAATCCTGCACAACGCACTGTTTCCACAGGTTTACCCAGCGAGACAAAAGGACGCTAGTACGTGCAGCTTCCTTTAATGGCAGTGAAGATAAAATAACAATGAGAATGTCATCCGGTAGCCGACTTAACCAATCATCACCGCCGTGATGGTGGTATCTCTTAGCACACTATTAATTATCAAAAATAAAAATTAATAACCCCACATTAACAAGAAAGTAACAAAGAAGCTTCAAGTTACTCTCTTCCTGTGAATTGTTGAGGACCAATTGACAAAATCTTGAAAAATAATAAAATTGTGGTCTTTAAACCTAAATAAAAAAGGGAAAAATGTTTCGCGGCCTTATAAACAAAAACACGCCGACTCAAAACGACGAAGATGATCCAAGACCGGGCCAAGTTGATGAGATTTCGGTCGCCAATAAGAACATGACACGTGGGGATGCGTGGACAGCTGGGCAGGAGGACAAAGGGGTGAGAAATGAAGAGGGTTAAATGGCAAAGATGTCATTTCTAATTCTATTATTATTAATTTAGAGATATTTTGTAAAGGGAATCTTGGCCTTGTGGTCCCAAAACATGATGTGTAAGCTGTACCTTATTTAAGAGGAACAAATGAAACGAAAAGGCAAGCTTGCAGTACTATTCTATCAGTTTTCTCCCCTCTCATGCAACGAAAAGGCAAGCTTGCAGTACTATTCTATCAGTTTTCTCCCCTCTCTATCTTCTACCCTATCTTCTTCTCCAAGCATCACAATTCATCACAATACATAAATTAATACCTCTTACAATCCGGAATTACAGTCTAAAAATTAAGCAAACACAACATTCGGTATCCAGAGCGCACTCCTGGGCATGGCAGAAATTACAAGATTCAAGGATTTACAAAAAGCACAAAAAAAAAAAGATCAAACTCTCCAAATAGAAGCAAAAAAGAGGGAACTAATAGAGATCAAGTTACAGGAGCAATTGACCAACACAAACAATGAACTACAGGAACAAATCACAGAAATCAAGGCTGAAATTAAGGAGCAGATTTCTGGGATCAACAACAGGTTTGACCAATTGACAACAGTCCTCACTGCTATTCAACTTCAACTGCAGAATCCAAATCAGGGGAGGAGAAACACTGAAGAATCCATTCTGGGGGAGCCACCACCACATCTTGCAATTGAGGAAATTAATCACAAAAATCAGATTATTATAAGGCACAGAGAAAACTCTACCAGTCAGGTTATAAGCCCTATTCCCAAAATTGATTTTCCTCATTTTGATGGCAATAATGCAAGATCCTRAATATTGAGGTGCAATAGCTACTTTAAACTAATCCCTAACATACCAGATTCACAAAGGGTAAACTTGGATATTATGCATCTTGAAGGGAAGGTAGTCCTGTGGTACCAGAATTGGGGTACTAGGTTAGGAGATGTTTCATGGGCTCAGTTCATTGATTTGATATCTGCAAGATTTAAAGAATTAAAGGAATCTAAAATCATTGCCGAGTTTAATAAACTGAAATTTCATGGCAACTATGAAGAATATGTTGAGAGGTTTGAAGAGCTCAAGTCATGTATGTTAATGGGCAATCATGGGAAGTTTTCTKAGAAGTWCTTTATTGCTAGTTTTGTTAGTGGATTGAATGATAAACTGCAGGCATTCATCACCATGTTTAACCCACACACCCTGCAACACACTATAGAATTAGGCAGGAAACAGCTACTCACTCTCGATGCCATCACCAGAAAAGTAAAAGGAGCCACCAGGGTGAATCAAGGAACCTACTACCCTCTTAAAAACAGGGTTAAGGCAGCTCAAGCAACTCCCATCAAAAAAATCACACCTCAGGGCAACAAAGGACCTATCAAATTGCTCACTGCTAATGAAATGGCTGCTAGGAGGGAAAAATGACTATGTTACAACTGTGATGAACAGTCTTCCTATGGCCACAGGTGCAAGAACAGGATTACCTACATGATAATAACTGAGGAGGAAGAACAATAGTGCTCACACATGCAAGGCAATCAAGACACATTAATGGAAACTCCTGCAGATTAGGAAGAAGTTCAAATGACATTGAATACCCTCTCAGGGGAATCAGGGACTACTACTATGAGGATGATGGGCTATTGTGGTGGTCATCAGTTGCACATTCTCATTGATTCAGGAAGTACCCTGAGTTTTATGCAAGAAGACACTGCTAAGAAGCTAGGGTGTAGGTTGGAAGGGGTGAAACCCATACTTGTGAAGGTAGCTAATGGTCAAAAGATGGTCAGCTCACACAGGGCAGAGGATTTCCAATGGGATATGCAGGGGCAAAAATTCACTTATCCACTGAGGCTATTACAACATGAGGGTTATGATCTGATTCTGGGGGGAGATTGGCTCAAGACTTCCACCCCTATAGAGTTGGAATTATGAAAAAATGACTGTTACAGTTAATGCTGGAAAGAAGAGGGTTAAGTTGCATGCTCTCACTACCCAACCTGAACTCCACATAATTACAGGACCTGCCTTGTATAAGCTGATACAGTCAAATGAGGAGGAGGTACAAGAACTGTATTGGGTCACTATGCAGAAGACAGATCAGGAAGACAATCCTATATTGGGATCTCTACTGGATGAGTATGAAGATGTATTTGCTGAACCACAGGGGTTGCCACCAGAGAGGGGAATTGAAAACCAAATTTTGTTAAAACCTGACAGCTCACCAAAGCACCAATACCCATACAGGACCACACATGAACATAAAGATGAGATAGAAAGGATTGTCAAGGGAATTCTGGAGAGTGGAATTATTCAGAACAGTAAAAGCCCATTTGCATCTACTGTCATACTGGTTAAGAAAAAGGAATCTACTTGGAGGTTATGTGTGGATTACAGGTATCTCAACCAGCTCACAATTAAGCATGACTACCCTATTCCTGTGATAGATGAGTTACTAGATGAATTGAATAGAGCTAAGTAATTTTCCAAAATTGACTTAAGGTCAGGATACTTTCAGATTCTTATGAAACCTGAACACAGGTTCCTCACAGCCTTTAGAATTCACCATGGTCACTATGAGTTCTTGGTTATGCCTTTTGGATTGTGCAATGCACCTGCCACTTTCCAATCTCTAATGAACCAGGTTTTCAATGATTACCTAATGAGGTCAGTTCTGGTGTTCTTTGGTGACATTCTAGTTTACAGTCAGACCCTTGAGGAACATAAGGAACATTTGAGGCAAGTCTTACACAAACTAAGGGAGAACAAACTGTATGCAAAAAGGAGCAAATGCAGCTTTGGAAGGTTGGAAATAGAATATTTAGGCCATATCATTTCACAATAAGGGGTATCCACTGATCCAGACAAGATCAATAATATGGTCCAGTGGCCAGCACCTACCACTGTCAAGCAATTAAGGGGATTTTTAGGTCTGACTGGGTACTACAGGAAGTTTGTGAAGGGTTATGGGGTCTTGAGCACACCACCTACTGAACTGTTGAAGAAAGTTAAGTTTGATTGGGGTGAACAACAAGATTTGGCTTTCAATAAACTCAAAGATGCAATGGTAAGTGCCCCAGTGTTGGCACTACCTGATCTTAAGAGAATATTTGTTTTGGAAACTGATGCCAGTGGTACTGGAGTGGGAGCTGTATTGATGCAGGAAGGGAGGCCTATCTCTTACATGAGTAAAACACTATGCCCTAGGAATCAGGCACTCTCAGTCTATGAAAGGGAGTTTTTAGCAGTTCTCATGGCAATACAGAGATGGAAACACTATCTACAGGGTAATAAATTCACCATAAGGACTGATCAACAGGCATTGAGACACTTACTAGATTAGAAAATCATGACACCAACACAACAGAGGTGGATTACTAAGCTCCTTGGTCTAGACTATGTTATTGAATACAAGAAGGGAAGTGATAATAGGGTGGCTGATGCTTTGTCCAGATTAAACTTGGTAGAAGGTAGTTGTGAAGCTATATCTACCGTAACTCCCACATGGGTACAACAATTGGTGCAGAGTTGTAAGGGGGTTGCTTACATGACAAAGATCATTGGGGCTAACACCATAAACCCTAAATCCTACCCTCAATTCACCTTGAAGGAAGGAGTACTCAGATATAAGGACAGATTGGCAGTGGGTACTGACAATGAGTTAAGGCAATCTATCCTCAGGGCTATGCACTCTTCTGCTTTTGGGGGACATTCTGGTATACATGGGACCTATATGAGGCTTAAGAGTTTTCTATTGGCCTGGAATGCAGAAGGATGTGACTAATACAGTGCAGGGGTGTGAGGTGTGCAGGATGACCAAACCAAATTGTGGAGCCTGCCCTGGCCCACTCCAACCCTTACCTATCCCAGAACAGGCTTGGACCCACATTACTATGGACTTCATTGAGGGTTTGCCTAAGTCCTATGGCAAAAATGTGATACTAGAGGTTATTGACAGGTTCACTAAGTATGCACACTTCCTAACCCTATCTCACCCCTTTTCAGCAATGGATGTGGCTCAGACCTTCCTCAACACTATTTATAAACTCCATGGCATGCTTGTTAGCATGGTAACTGACAGGGATAAGATATTCACTAGCCATTTCTGGCAAGAGCTTTTCAAATTAATGGGAGTTAGCTTGGACATGACATCAGCATACCATCCACAATCAGATGGGCAAAGTGAGAGGTTGAATCAGAGTTTAGAGGGTTATTTAAGATGCATGGTTCACAAAAAACCTAAACAATGGGCCAAATGGATACCATTAGCTGAGTTCTGGTACAATACCAACTTTTACACTGGCCTAAAGCTCACACCTTTCCAGGAACTCTATGGCTACCCACCCACTCTACAACCTGTCTTCCTATTTAGACACTGACAACAAAGATGTACAGATATGCATGCAAGAAAGACAATACATCACTGAAGTAATCAGGGAGAATTTAACACTAGCACAACAGAGAATGAAGGCTTATGCAGACAAACACGGGAAGGACAAATCTTTTGAAATAGGTGATGATGGGGCATGAATAGGTTAGACCAGGATTGGGATAGACCTGGATCCAGATAGCCAGAAAAAGGAGATCAGGAAAGTTTAATCCTTGGAAAGGTTTGACCTGGCTTTTCTTAAAAACATAACGGATCAGAAGGGGGATCACCCCAGCCCAGGAATTGTCCCGAGCTAGACAGAATTGCCGATAGGAAAGAGGGAAGAGCAGGCCCAGGGGATACCTGGCCTCCTGACCCCCATTTAAGAGACAAGTGGGACCACTTGTCAGAGTTTGTTGCCTTAACGACCCCTGATTCGTGGCCCTTATTTCCGAGATCCCGTAAGGGCACTACTGCAAAACAGCACTTTAACGGCGGTTTTTTTGTGCTCTGGACTTGGTGGAGGAGAAAAGGGACAGAGCTGCTGTCAGAATGGCGCACATCAAGGGAAGAATAAAAGCAACCTACAATAAGTCCGTGATCAAGAGGCATTTCCAGGTTGGAGATCTGGTTTTAAGAAGAGCTGATTTTGGAAAAGCAAAAGGAAAGCTGGATACCGCGTGGCAGGGACCACTTCGAGTCACCCAAATCTTAGCGGGTGGCGCTTATAAGTTGGAAGAGATGGATGGAGCTGAAATTCCTCGTGCATGGAACATTGCAACTTACGAAAATTTTATGATGTAAACTTACAAATGTTTTATTAAATTATAATGCAGGTCTATTCTCGTTTTGCCACAATTTAAAAGCATCTTCATTAAGCCAGGATTGGCTAAGGGCGTCTGCCCATGGTTTTTCCTGACCTGATTGTCAGTTTAAGCCATGATTGGCTAAGGGTGGCTGCCCATGTTTTTTCCTGACCTGATTGTCAGTTTAAGCCTAGGATTGGCTAAGGGCGGCTGCCCATGACTTTCCCCTGACCTGATTGTCAGTTTAAGCCAGGATTGGCTAAGGGCGGCTGCCCATGATTTTTCTTGACCTGATTGTCAAGTTAAGACAGGATTGGCTAAGGACGGCTGCCAATGATTTTTCCTGACCTGATTGTCAGTTTTAGCCAGGATTGGGCTAAGGGCGGCTGCCCATGATTTTTTCCTGACCTGACTGTCAGCTTAAGCCAGGATGGGTTAAGGGCGGGTGCCCCGAGCTGACTTGTATGATGAGCCAGATCTGGCGAGAAGTTTAAAAAGCCTGAATTGGCCAAAAAGTTCTAATTTGAATTATTGAGAAAAAAGTAAAGGAAAGATGAAACATTCTCAAAACAAACGATACTCATAATTAT
>BMAC01000301.1:122752-138482 GCA_014905375.1 Phtheirospermum japonicum | reverse complement strand
TTGGCACTACCTGATCTTAAGAGAATATTTGTTTTGGAAACTGATGCCAGTGGTACTGGAGTGGGAGCTGTATTGATGCAGGAAGGGAGGCCTATCTCTTACATGAGTAAAACACTATGCCCTAGGAATCAGGCACTCTCAGTCTATGAAAGGGAGTTTTTAGCAGTTCTCATGGCAATACAGAGATGGAAACACTATCTACAGGGTAATAAATTCACCATAAGGACTGATCAACAGGCATTGAGACACTTACTAGATTAGAAAATCATGACACCAACACAACAGAGGTGGATTACTAAGCTCCTTGGTCTAGACTATGTTATTGAATACAAGAAGGGAAGTGATAATAGGGTGGCTGATGCTTTGTCCAGATTAAACTTGGTAGAAGGTAGTTGTGAAGCTATATCTACCGTAACTCCCACATGGGTACAACAATTGGTGCAGAGTTGTAAGGGGGTTGCTTACATGACAAAGATCATTGGGGCTAACACCATAAACCCTAAATCCTACCCTCAATTCACCTTGAAGGAAGGAGTACTCAGATATAAGGACAGATTGGCAGTGGGTACTGACAATGAGTTAAGGCAATCTATCCTCAGGGCTATGCACTCTTCTGCTTTTGGGGGACATTCTGGTATACATGGGACCTATATGAGGCTTAAGAGTTTTCTATTGGCCTGGAATGCAGAAGGATGTGACTAATACAGTGCAGGGGTGTGAGGTGTGCAGGATGACCAAACCAAATTGTGGAGCCTGCCCTGGCCCACTCCAACCCTTACCTATCCCAGAACAGGCTTGGACCCACATTACTATGGACTTCATTGAGGGTTTGCCTAAGTCCTATGGCAAAAATGTGATACTAGAGGTTATTGACAGGTTCACTAAGTATGCACACTTCCTAACCCTATCTCACCCCTTTTCAGCAATGGATGTGGCTCAGACCTTCCTCAACACTATTTATAAACTCCATGGCATGCTTGTTAGCATGGTAACTGACAGGGATAAGATATTCACTAGCCATTTCTGGCAAGAGCTTTTCAAATTAATGGGAGTTAGCTTGGACATGACATCAGCATACCATCCACAATCAGATGGGCAAAGTGAGAGGTTTGAATCAGAGTTTAGAGGGTTATTTAAGATGCATGGTTCACAAAAACCTAAACAATGGGCCAAATGGATACCATTAGCTGAGTTCTGGTACAATACCAACTTTTACACTGGCCTAAAGCTCACACCTTTCCAGGAACTCTATGGCTACCCACCCACTCTACAACCTGTCTTCCTATTTAGACACTGACAACAAAGATGTACAGATATGCATGCAAGAAAGACAATACATCACTGAAGTAATCAGGGAGAATTTAACACTAGCACAACAGAGAATGAAGGCTTATGCAGACAAACACGGGAAGGACAAATCTTTTGAAATAGGTGATGATGGGGCATGAATAGGTTAGACCAGGATTGGGATAGACCTGGATCCAGATAGCCAGAAAAAGGAGATCAGGAAAGTTTAATCCTTGGAAAGGTTTGACCTGGCTTTTCTTAAAAACATAACGGATCAGAAGGGGGATCACCCCAGCCCAGGAATTGTCCCGAGCTAGACAGAATTGCCGATAGGAAAGAGGGAAGAGCAGGCCCAGGGGATACCTGGCCTCCTGACCCCATTTAAAGAGACAAGTGGGACCACTTGTCAGAGTTTGTTGCCTTAACGACCCCTGATTCGTGGCCCTTTATTTCCGAGATCCCCGTAAGGGCACTACTGCAAAACAGCACTTTAACGGCGGTTTTTTTTGAGAGCTTTTAACGGCGGTTTTTGAACCGCCTTTATATCGACCGCCGTTAAATTTTACGGCGGTTTTTAAAAAACGCCGTAAAAAATCATGAATTAACGGCGGTTTTTTTTGGGATTTAACGGCGGTTTTTGAACCGCCGTAGAATGCAGTGTTTTTACGGCAGGTTTTCTAAATATACCTTCTAGAAAGCCTGTTTTTCCAGAACAGACAATTTACGACGGTTCTGGGAAATACCTTCTAGAAAGTAGTAAAAAAATTAAAAAAAAAGAATAAAAATACAAATTAAATGCAAATACAATTATAAAAAAATAATACTCTCAGTAAAAATAAACCATATTTTCTATTAAAACGATGAGTAAGTACAAAGTTTAGTTCAAGCCACGATGAACAAATATAAATTACATTCATACACTGTCATGGAAATGCAACACAACCACCACAAAAACCGGCAATTGGGAATTTGAAACCCAACCCAACCCAACCATATAACCCTAACAAAATAGGAAATTACAAATACAACCAAAACCATGCACACGACCTTAATTGATTAATTAGGCCGTGTCGGCACAGTTAGAGCTTGCAAAACCCAGTATATTTTTTTCAAGATCCAACTCCCAGGCAAATCTCTGCTGGCAACATAGCCCCTAGCAAAGGATTAGTTACACAATTTACCACATCAATTTACAATATCAACCAAAATACATGTATATATGTACCTAATTAGATCACTGATCGCGAAGGAACCTCTGCAGACACTGGAAACCCAAATGCTCGGCACAAAACCTCTCCATTTCATCGCCACCTCCTTTTTCTTCGCAAACTTGTTTTTCAATTTTGGCCAACAATGTCATCCCAATCCCTCAAGAATCCATCCCAATGCTCGACTCTTGTATCCGAGACCGCATCAAGTATTTCCTGCAACCCCACAATCTTACGGCTCACGTGCCTCCTTAGCTCCCTTACGTTGGGATCAAGCCCGGGCACTGAGTCGAGCCTGAATAGCAAGCCCATCAATGCCTCATTCATCTTAATCCGTTCCCGTTGGCTGGTACGTACAGCGTCAACTGTCTCCTGCCAGACACAATTACGATATATATATTTAGAACAATATATTTGTTTAAAACCCAAAATAAATAATAAAAGTGGTATAAAAAACAAAACAGAAAAATAAATCATAAACTTGCATTATATAATTTCATGTTTGAGCAGCGCTAGGTTTTATAAATCCTGTTTAGAATCCAAAATAATGGATAACAAGTGATGATAAATAATAAAATAGAAAAATAAATCGTAAACTTGTATACATAATTTCATTTCTGAGCTGCACAAGGTTGAAATGAGGAAATTAATTAGAATCATAAATGAGAAAACAATTTATATTTTATAAATCCAAATAATTGGGGGAAAACGGTGAGATGAGATTTTACTGAAAACAAGCATCAATTTCAACTAGCTCGGTAAAAAAGAAAACGGATCAGAGCATAATGATCGATCGAAAGTTAGTACAGTGTTGCTAATTGAAGAGTGAGAAATCTAGAATCATGCCTGGCGTTGGATGAGCCTCTGCCAGTGATTGGCTTCAGAATCGGCGGCGGAGATCTTCCGGACAAGGGCGCGGACGGCGTGAGATCTGTAGGCGGACTGAATCTTAACGGCGGCGGAGGATTCTCGAGATTGGGAGAGGGGAACAGTTGTCGGGATGGTTTCCGGCGGTGGCGACTTGATGGGGATATCGGTGACTTTGGGGTCGGGCGCAGTGGCTGAGCGGTCGTTACGGTGAGTGTATACGACTGTGGTGGTGGCGGTGGAAGAGGAAAATCGAGGCCTGCGAGGGGACGATCTTCATCACGTCGTTCTTTTGTATCAATCGTCCATCTATTTCTCGCTCATTCACCACGTTTCCATTTATATCCAACGTCAAAAGCGTGGCTTCTTGAGGAGACAAGTCGATCAGCTTCTCGATGGCTTCGGATGCTTTGCCCTTCGCCAGAACCTCCAAATATTTCCCCAACAATATAAACGAGATGAGCATCGCGCTCGTTTCGAAAAAATCGTCCGACTCAAAATTCGGTGAAATTGCAGCTCGTAGAACTGAATAGACCGAATAGAAATAAGCGGCGTTCGTTCCGAGCGCGATCAAGACGTCCATGTTCGCCGAGGCCCGGCCCAACGCTTTGTAAGCCCCGATGTAGAATCGTCGGCCGATGATGAATTGAACTGGCGTGGTTAAAACCCACCTCGAAACCTGCCCAATGCTGAGATTGTTGACTAATTTATAGTCCAGCCCATGATTGATGCCAGGGATGTACATGAACACCATAGACATTAAAAAAACAGGTTGAGAGGTTAATTAACTATCTACACCTACTCAAATTCAGACACAACTTGAGCCATTCTAGTCTTAAAGCAAATGTGAAGATTCACATCAAACAAGAGTGCGAAAAAGTGGAAAATTACATTACGATTCTGCAGCTTATTGATCAATTCCTTAAAACAAATAATTAAGGTTATTCGGACTATATCGACAATCAGGCGATTATAGTATAGAGCCTGAACACTTTTCTAGATTATTCCCCAATCCCCTATATAAATCAAAACATTTGAAACTAAATGCAATATGAATGGCCAGTAATCCAATTTTCTCATTCGAAGTCAAATTAATTTTACCAAATACATGAGAACAAAAACCCTCACAAAATGTTAAAAAATCAAAGAAATGTAATTCTTAATTTGTTCTTAAGCCACTCTCAGCAAGTAAAAACACTGGGTGCGAAATCAAAAACCAGGCTCCTTTAAAATTCAATAGATTTCGTAACTATACCTCAAAAGCCCCAATTGTTTGCGGCGTGGGAAGGCAATTTGGTGAGACAAAAGACAGGATTGGCTAAGGACGGCTGCCCATGATTTTTCCTGACCTGATTGTCAGTTTTAGCCAGGATTGGCTAAGGGCGGCTGCCCATGATTTTTCCTGACCTGACTGTCAGCTTAAGCCAGGATGGGTTAAGGGCGGGTGCCCCGAGCTGACTTGTATGATGAGCCAGATCTGGCGAGAAGTTTAAAAAGCCTGAATTGGCCAAAAAGTTCTAATTTGAATTATTGAGAAAAAAGTAAAGGAAAGATGAAACATTCTCAAAACAAACGATACTCATAATTATAAGCGTTTTTGACATAAATTCAAAGCTTGATACATAAGCTGGAAAAAGCGATTACATTGCAGGAAAAATTTAAAAAGCAAGAGCATGGGCAAATTCAAAATAAGGGCACAGAAAACGGTCATCCATGAGAGCCTGAAGCTCTCCGATCCAAAGTTAGAGCTCGACGAACACGCCAGAGTTCATGCTCAGTTGCGTGATAACACTGCCGGTATTTGTCAACTCGCTCGGAAAGAGCATGAGCCTCGCTGGCGGCGATAGTAAGGCGATTCACCGACTCGGTTAGGTCGGCTTTATCTTCCTGCAGTTGGCGGTTTACTTGCCGGAGCTCAACACATTCCCTCTTGTAGTGACGCTTCTTCTGTCTCTTCCTCTCCAAGAGACGATACAGAAAGTTCATCTTCTCGCGGAGAACGGAAAGTTTGTCGGAGAGCTTGAAGTTTTCCATAAACAGGGAGATGTTCTTTCGTTTTACAGTATCAAGTTCTTCGAGAAGAGATGAAGAAACCATTTCAGAGAATTGAAGAAAAATGAATCATACATGCATGTATATATGGGAAACAGTGGCACGTGCCAAGGAATCAAAAGTACTAGGGTTACTGGATTATTAGGAAACCCTAGAAGCCCAAGAGTCGATACAAGACAAAATGCATTTGTTATTATTATCAAAATAAATTCAGAGTACACATTCAGAAAAATCGAAAAGTAGACCAGCCACACAGGCTAACTACAGGTCTGTCTAAAAAACAAGGGAAACTATCCTAAGAGCTTATGTTTCAGCTTCTAGGTCAGCATCCAGCTCCGCCGCCAGCTAGTCCACAGCATCTTCAGCTAAGGCACCCGGAGAAGCCCCGCCAGGCAGATAACCCAGACTTGCAAAGGTTGCGAAGGGAGAAGAAGTCAGAGAAACTACAGCAAGAGCCAGGTCTGGCTGAGGATGCTCGGGCTCTGGAGAGTGAAAGATGGAGAAGACATGTTCAGCAAATTCCGCGGCCCCGACAGTATGAAGGCGGTCTTGGTTCGGGGCATAGGAGAAGGAGGTTGGCTCGGGGGGGTTCTGCAGAGGCACATTACGATCAAAGGGAACCCCAGGGTTAGCCAGGGCCCACTTGGCCTGTTCGTCTAGGCCTAAGTGGTAGTAAACCACGACCTCTGGGAAGAGCAGGGTGTAAAGCTCTTTGGACCCCCGAAAGGCTTTCTGCGCCTCTTCTTTGTCAGGATGAACCAGTTTCAGACAGACCTCTGAGTTTAAAAACTCGGTCCTCCACCCCTCCTTGGCCTTAGCCAAGGTCTCGTCAGCCAAGCTCCTCGCTTCCGCTAGAGCCTCGTCTCTTGCTTCAGAACGAGCTGTTTCTAGCATCTTGTCTTGGGCCTTCTTCATTTCGGCCAGCTCTTCCCTCGCCATCTTTGTCTCGGCTATCCTCTCCTTAGACAAAGCCCGATAATTCTCCTACAGAATTTTGTTCTCCTTGAGGACGTCAGGTTGGGTCATAGACCTGGTCGCCCTAATGGCCAAGAGGGCCCTCTTGGCCTCAGCCTGGATACAAAGAAAAGAGTTAGAACATATACATGAGAAAGAAAGGAAAAAGGAAAAGGAAAAAAGGGGTAGTGAGGGATTTACCCGCGCCTCATCTTGGCACCACGACTCCAGCAATTCGCGGTCGCTCATCTTCTCAAGGATCCGCATGTCCTCGGGTGCGCACTTCCCACTCACATGCCTAACTGCCACATCACCAGAGCAGTTCAGGACGGAGGTCCTCTTAGGGGGACCTGCACTGCGGGTGATGGGCATAGCTGGCGTTACGGTGGGGGTAGTGCCCCTTCTTCGGCTGGTGCGAGGCCTCTTAGCTAGAGGAGCATCATCCTCTTCCGACTCGGGGGTGGGGCGCCTTCCTGGAAAAGAACGAGCAGGAGCCTGAGAAGGTTGGGAGCTCTGGATTTGGGGAGAGGAGGAAAATCCCGCTTCTCGAGCTCGAGGCTCTGGAGCAACTTCTGTCCCCTTCTTGGCAGCCGCCTCAAACATCTGGTGCATCATCTTTTCTGAAAAAGATAAGGGGTAAAAAGATAAGACTTATGATATTTAATACAGAGAGACAGATCGGACGCAAAGAAGTTTTACCAATCTCGGAAGGTAAGGGTCCCATCTCCGATATTTCATTGAAGGAGTCTAAAACGGAAGGAGTAAGAAGATCAAAAACAATTATGGTATTCCCGTTGAGGGTGGATATAGTTTTCTGAATACGAGAAGGTCTGTCTGCAGAGGACATGGGAGGATAAGAAGGCAGCTTTTCAATGGGTTTAGGGTCGAAACCCCAGTCCCTGTCACAATGAACGAAGAAAAATTTCTTCCTCCAGGCCTTGTTGGAAGAAGGAAGCTTGAGTAAAAAGTGGACTCCAGGTCTGGCTGTGAGATAGAAACATCCTGGGTAAGAGCTCTTTGCTTGAAAGAGCTGAAGGAAGGTATGAGCTGAGGGATCAAGGCCGACGTAACGCATGGCCAGATTGTAGCATACCATGATCCTGAAAGAATTAGGGGTGAATTGGAAAATGGAGATTTTATACAAAGTGGCGATCTCTAACACCATAGGGTTTACCGGCAAGCGCAGACCCGCCTGAAACTGGTCGTCATAGAACGTCAGCCAGCCGGTCGGTGCCTGACACGCCAAGATGCCTTCCGGAGGATTATGAGTGTCAAATCGTTCTGGAAATTTATACTTGTAACGAAATTCCTCAACGGACCTATCACTAAGGATGGAAGTGACCTGGGGATGCCAGGGTTCCCCGGGGGATATTCTAGACCCCCTGAAGAAGACGAAGAAAAAGCCGTAGCGGCCGACGGAGAAGATGACGGAGACAAGGAGACCGTTGTTGTCTCTGGAGAGGCAGGCTGTGAAGAAGGAGAAGCTACCTCCATCACCGGAGAGGTGGACGGCGAGGATGATGAGATCACTTCCGCTTCTGGGGCGGCAGGCGACGGAGGAAGAGAGGTTCCCACCGTCGGGGGAGAAAGAGACGCTGACATTAGCAGAAATTATAAAAAGTAAGGGTTGAGAGGGGTACCTGATCTATGAAGGTTGCCGGAGAAAAGGGATTGAGAACTAAGTTGGAGAGTTCGTCGGAATACTGGGGAAGAATAGAGAGAGCTCGAGAAATTTTCAAAATAGAAGTGTGAAAGTGAGAGAGAGAAAAAGCCCGGTAGGAATAAAAGGTAAGTTGATAAATTCAAAAAATGAAAATCGAGGAAAAAGCGGGATTTGATGGGATCCCCGTATTTAATGAGGGCAGATGAACAGTACCCTAGGTGGTGAGCTGGAACGCCAATCGTTCTAGGGTAGGTCACGTGCCGCTGACCTGTTAGTACTTGGAAAGACGTGCAAATATGGTAACCATTTGGGAATGTGGGCCGACACCACTAATGCCAATGATTAGTCTTGGTTGCAGGCGGATTTCTTGGGATTCGTACCAGTACGAGAAGTAATAAAGGATGAGTGGGGCCTTATTTATTCCTGGGAGACCTGGAATGATACAGCTCTATCCCAACCATTTCGGGGGGAGGAGTTGATGGGGCATGAAAAGGTTAGACCAGGATTGGGATAGACCTGGATCCAGATAGACAGAGAAGGGAGATCAGGACAGTTTAATCCTTGGTAAGGTTTGACCTGGCTTTTCTTAAAAACATAATGGATCAGAAGGGGGATCACCCCAGCCCAGGAATTGTCTCGAGCTGGACAGAATTTCCGATAGGAAAGAGGGAAGAGCAGGCCCAGGGGAGACCTAGCCTCCTGACCCCCATTGAGGAGAGAAGTGGGACCACTTGTCAGAGTTTGTTACCTTAACAGCCCCTGATTCGCGGCCCTTGTTTCCGAGATCCCGGAAGGGGTCCCCACTGGGAAAAACTATAAATATCTCAGCCCCAACGCTGAGAGAGGTATGTCATTCTTTTGTGCATTCCTTCTTTGCTTCCTGGAAAACACCTCATACGCTTTCTGACTTAAGCATTGGAGAGGTTTCCACCGGAAAACCACCGGTGGTCGTTTCTAACGTGTGTTTGTGTGCAGGTCAAGAAGGCACATCAGTTTTCAGGCAGTATCATATTTTTGGGTGAAACAGGTGATTTTGTTTTTCTCAAATTGCAACCATTTCGGCAAAATTCAGTGGTAGTTAGGAGAAATCTCAAACTTTCTGCTAGGTATTTTGGGCCGTATGAAATAATTGGAAAGATTGGGAAGGTTGCTTACCTCTTGAAGCTACCTGAAGGGTCTAACATTCACCCGGTGTTCCATGTTTCTCTGCTCAAGGGACAGGTACTCGCTGGGGTACCTGTATGTAGGGATCCACCTCCTACGGGTCCAGATGGTTGCTTCAAACTCCAGCCTTATGAAGTGCTTGCTTCAAGGGTGATAACTCGTCAACGGGAACCGCTACCTTAGATGTTGGTCTGTTGGGATGACCGCGAACCACCTGTCGCCACCTGGGAGGATTTCGATTATATCCGCCGCAAGTTTCCAACTTTCGAATCTCAAGGACGAGAATCTCAAACTTGGGGGGGGGGGGGGGGGGGGGGGTATTGTTGTGTATACAAGCCTGGGAGACAAGGGCGGAGGCACATCAAGCCTTACCTGGGCTTTAGCCGGGTGCTCACAAAAAATCAAAGTTAATTATTAGTTTGAATTTTAGATTAACAATGAATTAGCCTTGTGTTTTTTTTTAATTAATAAGTCAAAGTCTACTAAGCCCACTAAGTCCATTATAGTTAGTTAAAACTCAATTGTAATATTATCAATTTCTATTTGTCGTATTGTTGTATTAGATTTTTAAACTTTTCTTAATATTTAATTTAATTAGCTGCCCCCATTAATTATTAGAAAGTACCGAGAGACTTTTGAGAAAGATGACGGACAAAACAAAAAATCGAAGAAGGCAAGACAGACGTCTCAAAAAAAAAGTTCATCCAATTTCTATCTTGTTTAAGAAGATTCATAATTGATTGGTAAGCTTTCAAATTCATAGATTCAATATTCAATATTTCAACCCTAAATTCTAATTTTTAATTCCTGTAATTTAACCATTTGAATTGCATTTTCTATTTAAACTTCAATCCCCTCTAATTCCAATTCCTTAATTGTAATTTGTAAATTTATTAACTACTCAATTCTTACCAGTCGTATAATTCAAAACGCGCTAAGACATTAGGTTCCACTAGTTTCTTACACTTTTCTTCACCCAATAGTTGTCGTCGAGATCTATGATAGAGCAACTATTTTATAGTTACCTTTTAATAAAATAAAAAAAACTATAAAAAACTAGCCTTGTTATATATCCATATGACAAAGAAATTCAGTTTTCTTTTAAGTTTCTTTTTCTTTTTTTTGGGAGTTAAACTGTCAAACTTATATATTTTGATTAATGTGATAAATTGTCTAGCTTGTTGGATTTTCTTTTTATTGTGATTGTGCAAGATAAGGGTAAATATCTATTGGTGTTTGTTTTATTCCATATTATTTTGTTTTTCGTTAAAAATACTTTAGCCCGGGTGGATGTTTTATTCTGGCTCCGCCATTGTTGGGAGAGCAGAAAAAGGGGGAAATTAGGAAGAACCCTAATTTGGGCGATAGAATTGGGGATCGAAATGACGAAGATGATCCAAGACCGGGCCAAGTTGATGAGATTTCGGTCGCCAATAAGAACATGACACGTGGGGATGCGTGGACAGCTGGGCAGGAGGACAAAGGGGCGAGAAATGAAGAGGGTTAAAGGGCAAAGACGTCATTTCTAATTCTATTATTATTTTACTTAATCAATTTGGATATATTTTGTAAAGGGAATCTTGGCCTTTTGGTCCCAAAACATGATGTGTAAGCTGTACCTTATTTAAGGGGAACAAATGAAACGAAAAGGCAAGCTTGCAGTACTATTCTATCAATTTTCTCCCTTTTCTCTCTCTTCTACCCTATCTTCTTCTCCAAGCACCACAATTCATCACAATACATAAATTAATACCTCTTACAATCCGGAATTACTGTCTAAAAATTAAGGAAACACAACAGAACACGAGGGAAAAAAACACTCGGATTAATTTTTTTTAATCATGTAAAAGTAAAAAGATTCTTAACATAATTAGTATATATATATATTATATTAATATTAATCATGATTTATCGGGGTGTTTTCAATGTATCATTGAATGGAATTCAAATTTTCATACAATTTTAGGTATTCTAAATTTACAATTATATAAATTCAATGAAATTCGGGTGTGCTCAACTTGAAATTCTATACATTCTATAGAATTTCGGCATTCTCAATTTATAAGTGGAATCTTGTGAACTTCATTAGATAATAATTTCAATGGAATTCTATTAAATTCTAATTTAAAAATATTATTCATTATATTTCTTTTCTAAATTTTGCAATATATATATATATATATATATATATATATATATATATATAATCAATCTATAAGGAAAAAACATCCATGCAAATTAAAAGATACTTATTTCTTCTCATAGTTTTTTAAAAATGATCATATTTCAATATAATAGGATATGATAATTATTACATTAATCACATTATCATATTTTCACATAAAGTATAATGAGATCTTATTATTAATTTTATTTATTTTAGTTTATACAATTATGTAATATTCTTCTATTTAAGAAAAAAGACAAATGTTTAAACTTTATATTTCTTATCATCATATTTTGTTTATTTTTCTAAATTACTTTTTTTACTTATTAAGTAGGAATACATAAGATTTCATCTTGTAATAAAAATAAAATAAGAGAAAAGATCAATATTGTTTAATTTATAAAAATAAATAATTTTAAGATTGATTATCTGAAATAGAAGAAATAATTGAATTAAAAAATAGGTAACATAATATTATGTCTTTTTTTTTCCCAATAGGTCATATTTTTAATGACAATTTTGCACACTATATATTATTATTATTGCAATTTGTACATTCTCCTAAATTATGATAATTATTCTTGTAGAAAAGAGTTATAATAATTCTAATACATTAACGAATTCTATTAAAATCAACGTAATTCAATAATATAATTCCATTAGAATCCAATGGAATCCATGAAATTATCTATGGAATCTATATAATGCCATAAAATAAATATTCAATGAAATTCCCATGGCATTCCGTGTTAAGAAAACACCCCCTTAGTTTCTTTTCATAATTAAAAGTCATATAAGACTAGTTTTTTTTAATTATTTAGTAATTTTCTTAATATAATTAGGATTAAATATCCTAATTAATATTAAAAATAATAAGATTTAATATTAAAAATATAGTTTCTTTTTTTTAATTAAAATCCACCTAGGATAACCTTTTTTTTTAATTATGTAGGAATTTCTTTTACATAATTAGGACATATGCCTAATAAATATTAAAAGTAAAAGACCACTAGAATGTGTGTGTGTGTGTTGTGTGTGTGTGTGTGTGTGTGTGTGTATTCACTCATATATTATTTTAGTTTTTATTGTGAGTTTTCTGTTATTTTTTATTTTGAGTCCCAATAATATCAAATTTGTACTATTTTTCCAAAAATAATTTGGCAACTTTTTAAAATTAAATTATAAAAAAAGGCGCGAAATAATATAATTTAATATTTATTTTATTGGCTATCAACATGTTATTTTACCCAAAATATTATTATGATTCTCAACTATTTTATTTGAATTGATCTCATAATATTCAATATTAATGATGATTTAGTTTTCTTTCTTTAATCAAAAACCCACATAAGATTAGTTTTTTTTATATATTATTATATCAGGACTCTGACTATGAAAATCAAAAAAAAAAATAGAGCCAGTTTAAATTTTAAATTATGAAAGAATTAAAAATTCACAAAAACCAAAAAAGAATGATTGGGGTACCCACTATTTTATATAGACTCACACAAGAATTCATAGTTGATCGATATACGATGATTAAGTTTTCAAGATTGTTTGTACGTCAAAACCATCAATAAAAATGGTAACGAGATTTATAGTTGGACTGCTGATGATGTGTTTACAATATGAAAACAGATGGCTCAAGTGTTGACTCGGAAGCTTGTTGTTATCTTTCAACAATATCGCCACGGTTGCCGACAATCAGTACTACAAAACTGGTTTTTCACGTCGGTCATTTTCACCATTTCACGTCGGTTTTGCAACCGACGTCTTAGCCACCGACGTGGAAAGTCACGTCGTTTTCTGAAAACCGACGTGACTTTCCACGTCGGTGGGCTAAGACGTCGGTTGCAAAACCGACGTGACTTTCCTCGTCGGTGGCTAAGACGTCGGTTGCAAAACCGACGTGAAATTGCCGAAAAAACCGACGTCGAATGTCGGACGTCGGTTTCTGTAAAACCGACGTTAAATATGTCTAAAAACTACAACAGCAGATTTTTTACATCAAACAATTTCAATTAAATGAAAAATAAATTAAATGAATCCCAATTTCACATCAAACAACCATTATCATCAATATGTTCTAAAAGTTGAATACATCAAACAACCAACATCATCGATATGTTCTAAAAGTTTCTAAAAGTCTAATACAAGGCGACACAATCTATAGGGTCTAATCCATAGTTCGAATTCCCCATGCCAAATCAAAGTGAACTCATAAATGCACATATTCTTGTTATCAAACAAACACGAGTATATAATTAAAACCTTACAGAAAACTCATTTATTTTGAGTTTCAAGAAAATATCTCGACCATTGAGCTTGAATTTCTTCGATTCTCTCTTGAGGAAATGATTCGCTATCACCAAGTATCTGCAATTAATTATAAAATATTTTTAACATATCAAAAAATAATTAAACCAAGTCTATTTGCCAATAAGTAGAAAGAAAGGGAAATCATCATCTCGATTTTAACCCAACAAAGCCAAGACTTTGGCCGTGACCGGACGTTCGCACACGACTAGGTCCGTTGTATTCGACTTGCATACATATAGTACCCCGTTTTCTCTTCTTTCCTTCCTTTCCTTTTCATTTATTCATTTAAAAAATATTTTTTCTTTATAATAAGTAACTTCAGAATCATTAATATACATGGAAAATAAATAAAGCCTTAAAAAGAATATGATTGGTATTAATTTATTTTGTTTTTGTAAGGGGTTTATTAGGTTTAAAATGATAGACAACTCCGGATTATCAAGTTTTTAAGTTCAAACATAATGTCCAAATTAGTAAGTTTGACAGAAATGAACTTACGTTTTAGTGATAGCAAACTTGTGTTTGCCCGAAGAATCGAGATACACTTGCGCCTCAATGACATTCAGTCCAAGATTTTTCAGAGCATTCATCTGAAATCGCATTTTACCAGCAATTATTAAATGGTCGCCTTATTTCTTTAGCATACAAATGCGAATAGTCTATAGTCTACAGTTGAAAATATAAATTTTTTTTTATAAAGATTCGAAAAAAAAATGTTTCGTACTGTGTCGAGGAGAGCCCCAAGACGATCCCCGAACGTGATCTCAACAATGGTAGCATCGGGATCCAAATCCTGATCGATTACACTTTTGGTGTGGGAACTGCATCTGTCTCCTGATAACTTCCGCCCTGTTTATAACATTTAAAATCATCAATTAAATGATGTCAAATTTATGGAGTTTTTGCTATAACTTCAAAAAAAAAAAAGTGATCATCAGCTTTTAGCTAAGAAAATTGTAATTTTTTTAATAGAAGTCAGAAGTCTTTTGGGTTCCTAATTCTGCTTTTGGTCGACTTATACAAACAAATAAGCGCTTTTGCAACTTATTTACCACACACTTCCAAAATTAATTAATTAATTAATTAATTTCCTATTTTTTTCTAAGAAGAAGAAAAATGAATATTATATATTTTTGTGTTGCCTTCTTAGTTAGAATTGGTGTCCATGTATATACTTAGAATTAGAACTAAGTCTAAACCCGCGTATTACGTGAGAATATTAAAAAAAAAACATAAAAATATGAAATTTTATTAAAATGATTATTAAATTTATAAAATAATTTATTAATACAACGAAAGATTTTAGAAAACTTTGTTTTAATAATTATATTTATTCACACTCTTAAATTAAAAAATTCTTCCTTATAATAATAATGAACATAATAACTGACATTAAAGGTCCGAAGTGGAATCTATGTTTTGTAGTAGTGGAAATCAATAATTATAAACACAACTATTTTTATTTCGTAAACTGACTATTCAATATACGCTTTGCAACACTAAAACAATAGTATTAGTGAAATAAAAATTAATAAAAAGAAACCTTAAGGAATAACAAGCTAGTGACAGAACTCATCAAAGCTAACAAGCATGACCAACAGTCTAGAAAACAAATCTTCTATAGTCTATTGCATTATTTTTTGTCCATTGAAGTTCATGTAAATTGTATATGTGAACAATACATTCTTCTATTCTCTATTAGCAAGCTGTTTTTCTTTCTGAGCATTTAAATGAAGCAATATTAACAAAGCACAAACAATATATTAATGTATAGCAACAATAAAGCAGTATCAGTCATTCACCCCAACCAAATCCCAAGTAGCAACGATACAAATACGAGTGTTAGTGATTGCATAAATGCGTACCTGTAAGAAGATGAAGCCCTGTTCAAAAGCAATAATTGCGTAAATGTGTATCTGTAAAAAGAAAAAGGCCCTGCTCAAAATCATAAACTGTAGTATCACTCTTAAGAATGGGGAGCGAAAAACACATCCAATAGTTACAGTGGTTGTAATTCCCAGGAAAGTTCATTGAACCCACCTCAGAATA
>BMAC01000301.1:92777-114248 GCA_014905375.1 Phtheirospermum japonicum | reverse complement strand
CGTGACCGATGAGACGCGGTCCACATACACTAAGTACTAGTCTTAACGGGAAAGGCCTGTATCCTCATTATGGCGTAACCCTATGACTAGGAACAAGTTCGACAAGTTACATTACGTGCTAGATTATCTCACGGTTCTACTAGACCAATCTACCGTAATAAAGTAACTTCGTCAGGACCATATCTATGCAACTAGCATGGGACAAAAGATATGGAATGCCAATATGTATAATAGATATTATTTCGAATAAAAACGATTGTATTATAAGAAAAAGGTCAGACCACAACCATAAGTTGGCTTGTTGGTCATCCTATTCTAACATGTGGATCAGTTGGTTAACCCTCTCAATAGTTATCTCAAAGTACTACTTAGTGTCCTTACTTACTTTCCAAAGGACTGTGGTGGCGTGCTAGTAGGTTACCATCTGATTAATCCGATAAGCATTTAAGAATCTTCGACCAACCTCGCTCCCCAAAAAGGTGCGATGACCTGTTCCAACTCCTCAAGCATGCGCCTCTGTCTTCCTGGTCTTTAGTTCAGCCCAATATCCTCTACTTCAACCCGATGACACTCTTAGAAATTGTTTAGCTCTGCCTCTACCAGAATAGTTTTCACTTGGGTTGCCTACAACTCTTCCTCAAGGACTTTCAGCTTGTGCCGAGCATCATCCAACTTGCCTTTTATTAAGGAGAATTATTTTATGTGCTTGTTTACCTGCTGCACTAGCTCTTCAACTACTTTCTTCCATTTATCTAGAGAAGCCTCCTGATGATTCATGGCCAACAAGTGACTGGACAAAGAGGCAAGGAGAGGTTCTAGCTCTATTAAGACATAAGGTGGTATATCTTTGTATTTGTAAGTAATAGAGTTACTTGAGTGAAGTGTTGGGATACCATGGCTTCTTGTTAGGTGTTAGTATTTGGATTTGCAAGAACAACTAGAACTAGTCAATGTCTTCACAATTTGAAAGGTCGAGGTGGCAATGGGGAAACTGATCTCGATAGCCCCTTGGAATGATAACATTTGGTTATGTGGGCACGAGATGTAGGCTGCGGATCGGTGACATCTAGATCTTGCGCGGTAGCAACGAGATGAGGAGAAGGCTGAGGCCGAGACTAGCTACATATTATTTTTTTCTTCTTACTTTGTCCCACATCTTCTTAAGTGGGAATTTTGTTTCTAGCTGGTGTGACGACCTCGGCCTCGGGCTCAACATCTTGGTACTTGGGTGGCTCAATAAGAGGAGGATCTGGCTGGGGAGTAGCCGGGGTATTCTCCGAGTCGGACACACAGCTAAAATCAAATGTTTTTGCAACATGAGGAGGAGATCAGTCAAGAAATGAGAAAACATGCAATGTAAAATTAAGTTAAAAGATTTAAGAAGTATTATCATACCAAATTGGGAATCTGACATTGTAGAAAGAAATCAGCTGCTGTGACCAAGGTAGGAGAAGACGCGATCAAATTTAGTGAGCTTCACTATGTCAAAGGGACGCTTGTTCCATTTAGCAATCTGGTCTTGATACCTCTTATGGTTTGTAGATGTAGGTTTCGCTATGGTTAATGGGTCTTAAGGTGGAGTCTCATTTTTCCATTGTGTTAAAAAAGGCCAAATCTCAGAAGAATGAAAAAAATACAAATTTGGCGCGCTATTCGAGCACCTTAGATGTATGATTAAAGAAGAAATGTGCAAGGTTGTGAGCAAATAGGTAGAAGGATCCCTTCTATTTTTTTAAGCGATAACAAAAAAAGAAGAAAATTACATTACGTTCTACCCTATAGAAATGACACATAATCAGGTAGCTAGTGATGAAACGAATGGAGGTGGGGGTGAGTTACAGCACAGAAACCTTATACTTAGCTTCTAGTAAAACCATGAAGGGGTGCATAGGAAACATAATCCCTGTTGCAACATGGTCTTCAAAAAGTGTAATATGTCCCACTTGGGGACTTTCATCACAGTTGCTACTAGCGAAGGATTACTTTTGTATGATCAGGAAGATAAAGGTATTTTATAAAGGTCGGGAGTAACTTCTAGTTAGTTAGGAGCGGGAATTTTCTATAGTAACTCTAACACCTTTTTGCAGAGGGGGGAGATGGGTGTGTGTGGTGGAAGGGACTATGGTGACAAGATTGGGGTGATAAAAGTCGAGGTCGGAAGAAAGATTGCTTGTTTGTGGCTCGGTACTAAGGTGATATCTATTGGAATTTATTGGGTTAAGAATAAAGCTTAATTTTCTAGCTTAGCCTAGCTCGGTTCACCTACGATCTCATCTAGTAGGACAATTTTAGGTTAGATGGGGTTTTTTCTGCTATTCTTCCTCTTTAGAGGAATGTTTATAGATTTAGTTACGGAAATGACATCAGATTTGTAGGAGAGTTCCTCAAGGGAATGAATAATTGGGTTTTGGGAATCCAAATTTTGGGAATTGGAGGATGTTAAGGGTTTGAGAGAGAGAGAGAGAGGGGGGGGGGGAGAAAACAAGCTCACACTCAAAATTACTCAAAAAAATTAAAATTGGAAAATTGGAAGAAATAAGCTGAAATAGGGGGACTTACTCATAGTATGAAATCTGGTAGTGTCACTGAGCATATTTGTTGATGAATAAAGGGCGGCCAAATTAGTCGAAATCTTGGTATATTGTTAATATCGGATGTAATGAGCACTATAACATTTCTATTTGGAGGTGAAAATTGTGTTGAAGGGTACAATGTTAAATGTGAAAAGGACGATGACTTTATATGTTTAGAGTAAATGTGGGCCTCTCATTTTTATGCACAATATAATTAATTTATCTCATAAAGTAGGGAGATGCCATTTGTCTAACACAATGGTAATATGCATTTAATGGTTTACATTTGGAATATCTCTAATAGTAGCAGTTTTTCCCAAAAATCTCTCATGTGCGGATGAACTTCAAAGATTGAGTTTATATTTTATCTAATTTCCTACCTGAATCAGGTAGAATATGAGAGACTAGCTGATATGACATCAAATATTCAGGTCGACATGCTCGTTGCTTGGAAGAGAACTAGGTCGGTGAAATAAGGGAAACGGCTTCCTTAAAACAGTTGTTAAGATCTGAAAATCTCAAAGTATATCAGTTCTTAAAATAGGTTGGTTATAAGAGAGGTAAGCATTTTATGCCTATAATGTGGAGAACATGATCAATGGGCCCCGACGGGCAGATATGGTTATGGTAATGTAGAATGGGCCCCGACGGGCTGATAATATGGGAAAGGTTTAATGGTTTATGGTAACATTAACAAAAGGGACGGGTCCTAATTTATATGGTGAATTAAAAAAATGGTAGAATCATAATTCTGAGGTGGTGGTTAATATGGAAGTAAATGGTAATTAGGAAACTGAAACCTTAAATTGAGGGACACGTCTATTCATATCTCTTATCTATATAAAAAGGACTCAGGCCTCAATTCTAATTAACTTACTTCTACAAATATTTTCATACAAGAGCTTTCACCCTATCACTTTATACAAATATTAACTTAAGTATCAGAGGGCATATGTCGAGGCTATCTGGCTTAGGTTTTATTTTGCAGATCGCTCAAGTTCGAGAAGCCAGATCGAGAAGACGGGACAACTTTTTGGGTGAACCAAATTTTTTGGTCGCATCATAAGCATACAAGTAATTAATAATAAAAAAAAATGTAAATGAGTCCCAAGATCTTGAAGTTCATGATTTTTACAACTATATAAATAATAAACAGTAATTAGGACTAACCGCGAACAAGCATTTTCTTCCATGTTCTTGTTCAATCTGAAAAATGGAATATATCTGATTTCTCTTTCCTAACTATTCTTTAATCCCATAGTATGTATTTGTCTTAATTTGATAAGTAATAAATCTTATGGCTTCTCAACGGCGGAGAGAAGACCATATATAACTAGAGAAATTTAATCAGAAAACTATCAAATACACGCTGATGCGACCAAAGAGATTGGGTCACCAAGAAAATAGGGTACTGACCTCAAAGATATGATCAACGACCTAAATAGCCTAGAATATCTGCATAACGACCTGATTGATCTCCAAGAAAGCTCCTGGCGACTTGATAGATCCTGCAAAATAAAACCTAAGCCAAGGCGGTAGATGGCCCCAACGTAGGCCCTCCAATGCTTAAGTTAGAGAATGTTTGAGAGAGATGTGAGAGCTCAAAAAGATGAGATCTCAAGAGCATAAGATGTGAGAAATAAAACTTAGAGAAAAGAATGAGGTATGAGTCCTCTTTATATAAATAAGAGAAGTATGCCCAATATAGGGTTTTCCTCCCCTATTATAACTATAATACCATAAATAGCGACCGACTTATAATTAGAATTCCTCCTGTATGCTAAGTTCCCATATATAATAGAGCTGTCACAGAATTACCATATTAGCTGTGGGCTAATAACCATGTTCATAAGTAAAAACCCATTGGGGCCCCATAGAATAGCCCATATTAGCCCGTCAGGGCCCAAGAGAACAATGAGGCCCAGCCCTAAAGCCGAGCTACTACTCAGAACCGAGCTAGTATAATAGTACCTGATTATAAGAGCTCGCTACCCCGCATAAGAGCTTGCCACTCCTATACGTCAGGTCGCTGCCCACTAAAACAGCTCTCCCAACTCCCAAAAAGCTTACACCTTCCAAGGAATGAGGTCGTTTACTAAAATTAACATATATACCTGCATGTTGTTGACGTGAATATTTGATTTCGTGTCAGCTAGTCCCCAACATTCTGGTTGGTTGAGGTAGGAAACCAAGTAGAGTGTAATCATGATTTTCTCCCGAAGTCAAACAATCACAACTCTTAGAACAAACACGCTTCCTTTAGCCATCACGTACCAAATAAGATCATTACACTACTACAAAAAATGCAATCGGAACAGGGTTATAGGCATTGGTTGTTGTCAACAACCGATGCCTATAGTCGCGCAGGGTCTTTTTTATAATTAAAAAAAGTTATATGCATCGGTTTTAAACCAGCAACCGATGCCTATAATCGCGCAGTTTTTTTTTTGTAATAAATAAAAGTTATAGGAATCGGTTATTTTTATACAACCGATGCCTATTTATCAATATCATCGGTTGTTATAAAGCAACCGATGTGTATAATAATAAAATAACCAAAGATTTTCATTAAAATAAATAGACATCGGTCATGGTCAAACACTCGATGCCTATATAATCAGGGAAAAAGTTATAGCCTCGGTTTTTGTAAATCAACCGATGCCTATAATAATAAAAAAAAATCCAAAAATTTCCTTAAAATATATAGGCATCGGTTTATGATAACAACCTATGCCTATAACCAAATACAAGCATCATTTCTTCTTAGAACCGATGCCCATGCAAATCTAGTTACGCGCGCATCGCGGGAAAAAGGTGAGTAAAAATTGCCTGAGAAAAATTTTAAAACCCTGAGCGTCAGTTTTTTCTGACACCGACCGATGCACATAATAATAAAAATATCCGAAATTTATGTAAAATAAATAGGCATCGGTTGTTGTTCAAAAACCGATGCCATAAACCAAACTAGAGCATCGGTTCTTGTTTAGAACTGATGCCCATTAAGATTTAATCACGCGCGCATCGCGGGAAAAAAGTGAATAAAAATTGGCCCCTAAATTTCAAAACCTTAAGCATAGGTTTTAACTGAACCCGATGCATATAATAAGTTAAAATAATATTAGCATCGGTTTCTTTTCCAAACCCATGCTAATGACTTTGGCCTCATATATGCATCGGTCTCTCTCTCAACAACTGATGTATATTGTGAATTGTTGTCTTCTTTGCAATGCCGACATTTTTTTAAATTAGTGAAGAAAAAACTCATAATTTTGAATTGAGTCTTCACATTTATAATTGATGAACAGAAATTCAAAACCTGTTCTATTATTCTACCTAAATATATTTCATCTTTGCTATTCAATTTCCAATTGAATTTTTCGAAATAACCACAAAAACCTGCCAGCTTATTTTTCCCTCTTTGTGCACCGTCTCTTTGCAAATTAATCTGCTCAAGGTATGTATTCATTTTTTGTACTTATTATTTTACATATAATTTATCTGCATATACATTTGAAGAGGCATTAAGTAGCATTTATTTAACCTAGAATTCCAAGCGGTTGTGTTGTTCACACACTGGAAATTGAAAAGCCATCAATGCATAGGAAAATGAAAAGACATCGATGCATCGGGAAGTTGAAAAGGCGGTGAGAATTCAAAGAGGTGCACTAAACTTGTATAAATACCACTGTTTGTGGAAAATCTTAATCTTCACAACTAAATTGCACCTTTTTGGAAAAAATTTAGATTTTAATCTCCATCACAAATAATGGCTTGCAACACGATTTCGGGACCGCTTCGCAAGCTAATAGAAACTCAGGAAAAACAAATTGTCGTGCTGATGAAGTAAATGTAGGAAGAACGTTTCGTAGACATGCGGAAAGTAGCCGTCCAGTTATAATCACTCACCCACATTTTTAGCACTATAAATGCTCATTGGGGTGAGGTGGTGCTCTCCATCTCCAAGCTCGAATATATTCTCACCAAGCTTGGTGCACGGTTTGATGATGATGATGTGGGTCGTGCTCAGGCGGGGATGAAGAGGAAGGCTGCCGACGCTTGATTTTCTCTTCATGCATTTGTAATTTTTATTTTTATGTTTTGTATTTTTAACTTTTATGAATTTTGCTAATTGGAATAAAAATCAGTATTTTCAATTACTGTTTACTTTTATTTATAATTAATTAATGTGTGCTACTTAATAGTAAGGAATAAATAAAATTTAGGTTTGTTTTGAACTTTAAGGACTAGTTCAGCTGAATGTAATTATCATAAAATTTCAATTGGCTGATACACATAAATGCAGAGTGTTCAACTAAAATAGTACATTCTAAGGCATTTCACTATGCATGTTTACAAAATTCACTCATTGATGGCCATATCTGAATCTTATTGTCAATGGGACCTACTGAATAATGCAGGTCCTGATAATGCAAATAATACTTAAATAAAAGATTTAAAACAATAGATGACTGGTGAATGTTGGAGCTACCCTTGTCTTTCGATAGTCGACTTTGGTTTGCTTAACATAATAATAAAAATAATTATTATAATTATTTGAAATTTTACCCCAATGTTATAATATAATATGAAAACCTAGCTAACATTATATATATTTTGTCAAGAAAATAGAATAATAAAAGAAAAATAGTAATTAATAAGCAAAAAGATTATGAACAAATATACATGCATATATATGGAGTTTTCTGGTAAATTAATTTTTGTTTCTTTGTTAGATTTTTTATTAAGTTCTTAATTCAATTGTGCAGCGGTAGAGAATAGATCAAAGTTGGATGTATGGTAAACGTAATACACTTGAATATATTCAAGGGGTTGAAAGTTTTCTTAGATTTTATGTGGAGAATAAAGTTAAGTCTGCTTGGGAAACGATTGTGTGTCCTTGTGTTGATTGCAAAAATCTGAGACAATTTCGGACTACGGACCAAGTGAAGAGCCATTTGATACGTCGTGGTTTTAAAGAAGGTTATTCACGATGGATATGGCATGGTGAAACTTTGCCTCCAACTGATAATACAGCTCACTCGATAGCTCCGTCAACATATGATACTTGTGATAGTAATACAGAGACCGACGAGGATATAGACAGTGATCGATTAGATTAAATAATGCATGATATAGGAGGTTATATCAATAATGTATTTAGAAGATTATCTGTTGATGCTGGGAAACCGTTGTACCCTAAATGTACCAAACTTACAAAGTTATCATTCATGCTTAATCTATATAACCAAAAGGCGAAGAGTGGATGGAGTGATACGAGTTTTATAGGGTTACTAGAGCTTCTAAAAGATACGTTTCCTGATGATAACGAGCTTCCCACTTCAACCTACGAGGCAAAAAAAATGTTGTGCCCATTGGGTCTGGAGATCGAGAGGATACGTACATGTACAAATGATTTCATATTGTATCGGAATGAATTAAAGGATTTGCGGGAGTGCCAAAAATGCGGGGAATCACGTTATAAAAAAATAGGCAGTGATGAGGGTGGGCTTGTACATAAAAAAGGACCTCCGGCCAAGGTATTGTACTATCTTCCGGTTATTCCTAGATTCAAACAGTTGTTTTCAAATGCTAAGGAAGCGAATAATTTGCAGTGGCATGCTGAAGGAAGGAAGAAGGATGGAAAACTAAGACATCTGGCCGATTCTCCGCAATGGAGAAACATTGATAGTCAGTTTCCTGAATTCGATAGTGAGAAGAAAAATCTTTGGCTTGGACTGTGCACGAATAGAATGAACCGACATGGAAACATGAGAAGTCGTCATAGTACTTGGCCGGTTCTGTTACAATTTATAATCTTCCTCCTTGGCTAAACATGAAGCGCAAGTACATCATGCTGTCTTTGTTGATATCCAGACCTAAACAGCCAAGGAATGACATAGATGTGTACTTGGCACCTCTTATTGAGGATTTGAAAAAATTATGGAATGAGGTTGTGACCGTCTTTGATGCTTATACTCAAACAAACTTCACCTTACGAGCAATGATATTTTGCACGATCAATGATTTTCCAGCCTATGGTAACTTGTCAGGTTATGAAAATAAAAGAGCTAAGGCATGCCCCATTTGTGAAGATGAGACAAGTAGTATTTGGCTGAAAAATGGGAGAAAAAATGTGTACATGGATACCAGGGCCTTTCTCCTAAGTCAGCATCCTTATAGAAAAAAAAAAGAAGATTTTCAATGGGAAAACTCTTGACCGAGTTGCTAGATCTCCATTATCCGGACGTGCAATTTACGATTGTATTAAAGGTATTGATGTTGAGTTCAGCAAACTTTCTAAGAATGTCTCAACGGGTGGTTGGAAGAAGAAATCCATATTTTGGGGTCTACCATACTGGGAACATCTGTTGGTTAAACATTGTATAGACGTGATGCATGTTGAAAAGAATGTATGTGACAGTGTTATTGGAATATTATTAAACATTCCGGGTAAGACGAAATATGGTATTAACTCTAGACAAGACTTGGTGGAAATGGGGATCCGAGAGAAGTTAGCACCGAAAATGACTGACAAGCGAACTTATTACCTACCTCTAGCTTGTTATACCATGTCAAAATAAGAGAAAATCAGTTTTTGTAAGTGTTTGAATAAAATCAAGGTTCCTTCTGGTTATTCTTCGAATATTAAAAATCTCGTTTCAATGAAGGACCTGAAATTGGTTGGTATGAAATCTCATGATTGTCATATCTTAATGCAACACATACTACTAGTTGCAATTCGAGGCTCATTACCAAGAGATGTGAGGCGTACCATAACAAAGCTTTGTCGTTTTTTCAATGCAATTTATAGTAAAGTTATTGATCATGAGATATTAGATGATTTGCAGGACGACGTTGTTAAAACTTTATACGAGTTTGAAATTTTTTTTCCTCCATCATTTTTTGATATTATGGTGCACTTAATTATCCACTTAATTCAAGAGGTTAGGTTGTGTGGGCCGGTTTTCTTGAGGTACATGTACCCGTTTGAGAGATACATGGGTATATTAAAAGGATTTGTGAGGAATCGTTCTCGGCCTGAAGGGAGTATCATTGAAGGTTACACTTCCGAGGAGGTAATTGAGTTTTGTACAGATTACTTAGCGAATTTTGAAACTATTGGCATTCCTAAATCTCACCACGAGGGAAGGCTTGCAGGAAATGGTACTATTGGGATCAAAGCATATTTTACAAATTCTGAAATGCGCATCCAGGCACACAAGCTCGTATTTCAACACATTTCTAAGGTCCATCCATACCTCGACCGGCACATGTCCATTTTAAAACAGCAGAACCCTTCGAGAGATGAAATATGGGTTACTAGAGAACATAATCTCACATTTTTCTCTTGTTCAAAGAGATAGTAATGCAAGAGTTATCTAGGACACCTAATAACATCACCGAAATAGTCAAGTGGTTAGCATATGGCCCTGCTTCACATGTGAGGTGTTATGAAGGTTATAACATCAATGGGTATACGTTTTACATGAAACGTCAGGATGACAAAAGTGTGTTAGAGAATAGTGGTGTCTCAATAGTTCCATTAACGAACGATTATTCGAGAGCGAAAGGTAAAGGACTAGTAGATGCTTCTATGTTGTTCTATGGGGTCATTGAGGACATCTGGGAACTTGACTATAAATTGTTCAAGATTCCTCTTTTTCGATGTAGTTCGGTCGACAATGGACGGGGTGTGAGGGTTGATGATTTGGGATCCACTTCAGTTGATTTTAATCGGTCGGGTTATCGGAATGATCCATTTATACTTGCATCACAAGCAAAACAAGTCTTTTATGTTTCTGATCCTGCCGATTCTAGGTGGTCTCTGGTCCTCCCGAACAAAAGGAGTATTGTTGGTGTTAGCAATGTCGTAGATGAAGATGAGTACGACCACTTCGATGAAACCCCACCATTTTCCATTTGTATTAATGAACCTCCAATAACCTTAGGAGATGGTTATATTCGTTCTGACCATGGAAAATGAGAGTGGATTGACAATTAAATTATGGTCTTTGTAATAGTTGAGGTTGTAAGTTAAAATTCCCAAGTGTGTTTTTTGTAATGATCTCATGTGTAAATATGAAATTTGGAAGTGTTTGTATTATAAATATAAGTTTTGGATAGGTTTATTTTATAAATATTGATTTTGGATAGGGTATAGATTTAATATTAATTATCGAGAGAGGTTATTATGTAAATTTGAAATTTGGAGGTGTTTGTATTATAAATATAAGTTTTGGATAGGTTTGTTTTATACATATTGATTTTGGATAGGGTATAGATTTAATATTAATTATTTAGAGATGTTATTTTGTAAATATGAAATTTAGAAGTGTTTGTATTATAAATATAAGTTTTGAATAAGTTTATTTTATAAATATTGATTTTTTTTGGGTAGATGTATATTTACCCACAAATATAAACCCAATAGTAATCACCTATCATTTTCTTTTCTTCTAGAACACATGCCCAATTGCCGATAACACTTTGTAATCTTATTGTCAACAAAAAACATATCAACACTTGAACATGGAAAATGGGGGAGGAAAAAAAACAAAATAACTAAATTCTTGGTTATATGAGGCATGTAAGCTTCAGAGGTTTGACAGAATTATCAATGTGTAATATTCAAACTCGTGCCTAAACAATAAGCTTTCTTCTTGATTTTTTCCTGCCAGAATATGTCATTAGCATTGGTTGTTAACATTAGCACCGATGCTTAAAGTATGTCCATAGGATCGGTTATACAACTCACTTCAAAACCGATGCTTAAAATTTGTTAATGGAATCGGTTGGTATATCGACAACCGATGCATTTACTATTAGCACAGCTCGGGGTTCAAACCCGGGACCTTTTTCGGCCAATAAATTCTTAAAGTATGTTCATGGCATTAGTTTTTATGTCAAACTCACAACCTATGCTTAAAGTATGATGACTGATAACCAATAATTTTCAGGATCACTATATTCAAAATAATTAAAGTATTCATTTTATTTGCATGCATAAACATTTTTTTTTTAAACCTACTTATTTAAGAGCAAATACTAAAATAAGTGTCTTGAAAAAATTAATCATTACTCCCTCCTATTCTAAATATTAGACATTCAAGCACAAAACTCACAAATTAGAAAACTCAAAAAAATATCTATCATACCTCGTTAATACACTCATTTAGCAGTCATTATTTTCTTGTTTTGCCATTTGCCTCAAAATTTTGTGAAAGATTTTTTGGTATAAAAGTGGAGTTATTTTTATGGGAAAATAAAAATAATTAATGTGTGGCCAACTAATTAAGGGAAAATTTGGAACTACAAAACGTATATTTTGCATGTTTCCAAAAAAAAGGGTTGTCTTCAATAAACACCATGGCTACTAGGGAGTAATCATTTTATATAATTAGTAGGTGTCAATAGCATATATTTTCACGCAACATGAATTGTGATGAAAGGTGGTTTGTGGTTTGAAGTCATGTCAATTAAATGATCAATTTCACAGTCTTTTCAACCTCTTAAATCTTCTAATTAAATCTGCCATCACAATCTCTTCAACTCACTTTTCTCTTCTTTTGTAATCCTCCCTTTTTATTTTCTTAAATTTTCTTATTCATACAATGTCTTCTTCTGACAACAGCGACGGCGAGGCAGGTCCATCTGGACTGGTCAAATAACTCGAGGCGAAGATAGTCCGCCCCAAAAGAGACTTTGTGGATCAATTATTCCACATTGTTGAAATTCTTCTCGAAAACCAGCGATATGAGGAAGAGAGGGATCGCCTGGCAACTGAGAACGCCAGGTTGAAGGAGAAGCTGAAGAAGTACGAAGATGAATGAACTGTTGTACTCTTTTTTCTTTTTAATTTTCGTATGTTTATTAATGAAATTTCCGTTTTTTGTTGATATTGATTAGCGTAGATTTGTCCTTATTTTTATTAGTATTTTAGTTCTTTTTTCTATTTGTTTTTGGTATAAGTTGGATGATTTAAGCCTAATTCCGTATTTTTATATTTCCAGCTTATTTTACCGTATTTTGATAATAATTGATGAGAATAAGTGATTATTCGTTGTTTTTTACCTTACAGCTAAGTAACCGAAAGAGTTCAGCGCGTAAATAGATGAAGTTCGATGTTCAAGAGTGGAGAATGAGCTTTCCGGTGAACGAGTAGCAGAAAGATCGAGAAAACGAGACGTACTCTCAGTTGCGTCGATCCACGCGAGTGTCGACGCTACGTCTACGTGGATCCTGCCCACGACGGTTGACACTCAATCAACGCTAGGCCGACGTAACTCTCTAAAGCGTCGATCCAAGGGTGCGTCTGTCGATGCCAAGTCGACGCAACTTGCTGTTGCATCGATCCATGACTGCGTCAGTCGACGCCCCCTCCCAATCGACGCGAGCGCATAAGCAACGTCTACTACGAGCTCCAGCACACGTCGGTCGATGCGAAGTCGATGTGGCTGCCCAGAAATGCATTTTTAGGTTTTCTTGTGCGCCAAGACATGCTATATCTATAAATACCCTTTATATTTCGGATTTTAAGAAGAGAGACGAATACCTAGGGTTAAAAGGCACAGAAACAATGCATTCACACACTCCATTACGAAGATAGAGATCGAGATTGAAGATTCAAGTCCGTTACATTCAAGATTCACTTCAAATCGAGATCTCTGTTCCATCTCCGGATTCGCTGGAGATTTTACCGCTTTTACTAGTTTCAATAAGTTTTCTAAACTCTTAGTTAATTTCGTAGTTAATTTCTTAGTTATTTCTAGAATTAGATAATTAGTTTTCGATTTACTTTATGCTTAATACTTTGGATTCTTTGGATTCATCAAGTTATTTATGCGAACTAGTTTATGCTTAATTTTCTGTCTTAGATTCTTATGATTCAATTGCTTCATGATAGTTTCTTATTTTCATGTTCTTAGATTTGCTACTAGAATCGATTAGGTTTAAACCGTCACGTTGTTCTATTACTAGTTTAATCATTACTTAGTTTTTAGGTTTAAGTAGTTTAATTATTGATCTTAGTGGTATTCTAGTTTAAGATAATTAGTTAAATTAGTTTTATTATAGTATTAGTTCATAATGATCAATTCAAAATCTTCACCCCCCCCCCCCCCCAATTTGTATGTATTATTTATTTGTGACTTGAGAAAAACATCTAAAAGACCGAACAGTTGTCCTCGAGAGAATCGACTTGAATCAAACTCACCACCCTACAAGTTCCTCGTGCTCTTGTGAGCAAACTTACGTGTTTTCAAATTAAATATTTTTAAAAGGGGTGCATAGAATTCTGGATCAAAAATTTAGCGCCGCTGCCGGGGACAACGAGTAGGAATTAAGGATGTTTTTCATTTTATTTTCTATTTCGTCGTTATTTGTATAATTGCACTTGGTTTGGATTTTTGCCACTTGGTACGTTGATTTGTTCTTGAGTTTATGCAAGGTAGACGATCACTTCGACGCGATCTTGCACCATTTATTGACAACATCCATCGTTTAAATCCACCAAGACCAAGGCCCCTTTTCATTCCCGAGAGCGTTTCATCTACAACTACTGATTTTGTTTGCGACAAAATCCCTGAGGCAATGTTAGGAGCACAATCATTCCAAAACGGTGATTCCCCACCAAGATCACCACCACGTCACATTCGAAACGGGTATGGTAGTGAACAAATTGTTATGCAAGGACAACCACAACCCCGAGCCTACTGGGCTATTTATCAGTAAATCATGGAGAACATGAGACAAGATGAGGGGAGAAATGGAGAAGTTAACCAAAAACATAACGACGAACTAAATCGCCGACTTAACAACGTAGTCGATCATCCACCCAACATGGCGAATATAAGATAAAATGACGAGAGGAACAACAATGTTAATCGTCAACACAACATCGAGAACTTGGCATTAAGGAGTGACGATTTTCATCAGCATAACGAATATGCTAACAATCATAGACGGGTAAATGATTGGTTGGCAAATCAAAACCATTGCTACGAACAAGACCATTTTGAAAGGAGATACGAGCGCGAAAATGATTATGAGAGAAACGCATATGACAACTGCTACGAAAGAGCTCAGTACCAAGTTAGAGAACCAAGGGGAGATAGAGCACCAAGACAACGTGATTTGGCATGTCTGAAGGTTGTACCTTTTAGGTCCACTATTGTTCTTGGACCAACCGCGAGGGAAGTGGAGATTAAGCCACATCAACTTAATTTACTCCCAACTTTCCACGGAGGTGCCCATGAAGACCCTCTGGCATTTTTGAACTATTTTGTTGATGAAGTTGGCGGGTTTGTGGTTCATGGCCTCAACCAAGAGAAGGTGCGAATGATTTGTTTCCCGTATAGCATAAAAGACAAAGCAAAGTCATAGCTTCTATCCCTAGAACCTGATTCGTTCGCTGACTGGGAGTTGATAAGTGAGAAGTTTTTAAATCAATACTATTCAGCACAAACAACGGAGCATCTTCGGAGGCAAATTGCTACCTTTGAACAGTTGGATGGAGAGCTATTTCATGAAACGTGGGAGCGTTACAAGACGCTTTTGCAAGCCTGCCCCCACCACAACTACTCGCCGGAGATGACTAACCAATTTTTCTTCGATGGATTGTTGGACCATAGAAAAAGAGACGTGGAGATAGCAGCAGGAGGAGATTTTGGAGATTTAACAGCCTCCGAGGCAAGACGAGTGTTGGAAAAGCAAAGCGAGAAATCTAGACAAACCAGATCTTGGCCTGTAAATTAAAAGTTAATTAGATGTCCATCCCTGATCCTGATTTAGATGACGACAAATTAGTCAAGGCGGAGTGTGAAGAGATATTTGACGAGAAATTGGCAGCTTGGAAGGCCGAGCGGGCGAGCAAGGCCTCTTCAAAAAAGGTTGTTGCGACGTGTCACCAATGCGGATCCCCCGAACATTTAGCCGACATGTTCCCTCTCAACAATGAACAGCAAGAAGATGTTAACGCAATCCAGAATTATTTAAATTAAGGGCCCAGGAAGTTTACTGCGCAACATGATAATCCTCTTTTTAAGTGGGGCCCAGGAAGTCCGAATTATATGCCACCCGATCCGCAATACCCACCACCACATGCGCAAGCACCACCTCAAAATAATTTCCAAACGCAAGGACATGTGACTACAACAGTTCAATCAACTGATCAGCTTTTGGTTTGGCAGCAAAATAAAGTGGCCGAAACTAGTAAAAATCGAGATGGACTCGCGGACATTCAAAATGAAATCACTGACATGAAAAAGGCTATTCTTGAGAATACAACTGGGCAGAGGAAACTTGAAACAGAAATAGGTCAATTATCGACTCACCTAGCAAAGCTCTCAAACGAGAAAGGTAAACTTCCAAGCCAAGCAGAACAGGCATCAGCGGTTCATGTCCTTCGCAGTGGAAAGAAGATCGATAACGGAGTAGTTGACCGATATGATGAGGTCGAGGTCGAGAATAAAACACCAACTCCTAGCAAGGGCGATGATTCTAAACCAGTATATCAGCTGCATAAATCCTCTAATCGATATGTTCCCAGACCCATTCAAGGGACAATTCCGAATAACGCCCCTGGCAAAGACGATGTTCCTAAACCATCACCGCCGAAGCAATTAACGACACCGATCAAGGATGCTATTCCTTTTCCAAGCCGTTTGCGTCCAGTGAAAGAGAACAAAAGGTTCATGGAACTATATAACCTATTTAAAAACGTCAATATCAACTTCCCACTTTTGGATGTAATCAAAACAATACCCGCCTATGTGAAATTTTTCAAAGAACTTGCTTCAAGGGAGAGACGCTTGGAGATAAATCAATTTTTAACACTGCCAAGGGAAGTACGCGCGGTTTTCAAGAAGCCATTACCACCCAAGGAACGCGATCCTAAAAGTTTCTGCATTACTATTTCCTTGGCTAATGGATAAAAAGAAATAGGAATGTTGGATCTTGGAGCAGGAGTTAATCTAATGCCTTATTCACTTTATCGAGAATTTGATCTTGGACCACTGAAGCCGACGACTATGCGACTACAGTTGGCCGATCGCTCAATTCGGCTACCTTTGGGGATGGTTGAGGATGTTTTAGTGCAAGTTGGAGAGTTAGTAATTATGGCTGATTTTGTGATTAGGGACGTTGGCGAAGTGCCGGTTGCGAGCACGATGCATACCATTTTACCGGGGTGCCCGTTTATGCCGAACACCTACACTTTGATTGATGTTCACAAATGGGGAATGATGATGACCGTTTTTGGAGAATCAGTGACGTTTTCTCTGAAAGATATTCAAAACACTCCTACCCCTGCCATGCTAGATGATTGTTCGTTCTTTGATCCCATTGATTCATGCATCCACGAGCTAAAGGGAGTCATGGTTATGGATGACTTAGGCGACGGGGACAACGCCGGATTTCCAAGTAAGGAGGGGGATACGCTAGAAGTTGATTTAAGCGATGAGTTTGATGACGAGAAGCATTTGAGTGTGGAAGATTTGATCGAGCTACTAGGGATTAACATAAACGATATTATTGAAGAATTTCAAGAGGAATTAAATGTGGAGAGCAAAGAACCTAAACTCAAGCAAAAGATGGAGTTGAAGCCACCAAAAAATCATTCGATGTACGATACCCTCGACCCCAACAAAAATTTTGACTATGCAAATAACAAGGGTGAGGCATATATCAACGAGTGGATGTCATATAAGAAGAAATCAAAAGAGGTTCGCACCAAGGAAGTTCAAAACTCGCAGTATGAGGTTGGTCAATTAATGTTGTATAATCACAACCGCAAGTTTGATTCAACCAATCTCGAAGCCGAATGGAGTGGACCATTTTTAGTTAAAGAATTGGATGAATATGGAGTAACCACTCTATACGATAAGCGTAACATGATGAATTCAAAAGTTTACGAGCATCGACTTAAGCATTATTACGAGAACTGTATGAAGAGTCGAAATGGTAGCTAGAGAGAGTTCGTGGACCCACCACGAGGAAGAGATTGATCGAGCATATAACATCGAGCAAGCGACTTTAAAATTTGCGCTTCTCGGGAGGCAACCCGAGCTTTTTGTATCCTTTTGTATTTTATTTTCAATTTATTTCATGTTTTATTTTGGTTTTAGTCTTCTTAGAACAGATGGAAGGACTCGAACGAGGATAATTGATCAACCAAGCGAAGGAATAATCGACCCAGAGATTCCGCCCGCTTCGACGCGGAGCCGACGCACCTGCCGAGAAATTGGTCTCAGTCGCATCGATCTGGTTCGCGTCGGTCGACGCAGCGTCGACGCGAATCCAAGCCCGGCCCAGAACAATTTTAAAAATGGATTTTGACCCACCAACCCAACCCATTTTTGAATGACCCGTGGCCTAAGTCCAGAATTTCTTTTTAAATTCGCTCAAACACCCCTTTTCTCTCACTTTTTCATTCCCTCTCAACCTACAACTCAAATTCCCCAAATTCTTTCTTTCTTTCTTCAACAATTTAGTTTCATCTTCAAATTGTAGCAATTTCCTACCTCAGCTAAACAATTGAACAAACACAATCCCAGTTTTCCTTCCCCTTTCCAACATTCAAGTTAATTTTCTCCAAAACGGGCTACGAGGGTTTGGGGCAATTTTCCAAAAACAAGCTAATTCGAGCTACAATCGATGAGGTACTTCGCTTAAAACTCTCTTGGGATTCATATATTGTTGATTAGTTGTGTTTGGGAAGCTTTTGGTTCAAGAATTACTCAAGTTCTTAGTTGGTTGAGCATGCACGCCAAGTGTTCAACGAAATTCCCCAAAGAACCAAAAGGTTTTATTTTCAAGATTTTTCATTCCAGTTCAACTTCTTATTGATTGACAATGTCTCGGGCGGGAAAATGCAAGGATATTTCGGGGAAATGTGGAGCATCGTTCCCAATTTACTACAAAAAGGAAGGGAGCATTTTTAAGACTATTCAACAATGGTGGTTCGCGACCCATCGGACTTTAAACGTTGGCAGAATTGAGGAGAAAGCCTCAAATGGCTCGGAGCACCATACCAACCTTTCTCGTTACGTCGACGGCCTCGGTTGTGGATATTTCACCCGTATGCACCTCCCCGGATTTAGCGAGCTTATGCTCGAGTTTTTTTCTACGTTGACAATCCGCAATGATGAGATGTTTACATGTCGTTAGGGAGGAAATTAAATCTATGTGGACGAGGAGATATTCGGTAATATTTTTGGTTTCCCGACCGAAGGGGACCACCCGATAAGAGTTTAAAATTTCGACTTAGCCTCTTTTTGGGGTATGATAACCGGGGACAACACGGGTGATTGCAAGCGATTCCCTTGTTCAAAAATTCAAGACGATGCCCTCTACGTGACCTACAAGATCCTCGCCCACATCTTCTTGTGCAAGAACGAGGCCACATA
The DNA here is from genome assembly GCA_014905375.1 of Phtheirospermum japonicum. Taxonomy (NCBI): domain Eukaryota; kingdom Viridiplantae; phylum Streptophyta; class Magnoliopsida; order Lamiales; family Orobanchaceae; genus Phtheirospermum; species Phtheirospermum japonicum. Next base: position 95,272 of record BMAC01000301.1, on the reverse strand, counting down.
CGCGACCAAGGCCGAGCTTTTTGTTCTTCAATGTCTTATTGATTGTCGTCAACCCCGTCTTTACCCATTGATCGTGCAAGGATTTTAAAATGTTACGAAGGGTATGCCGGGCAACAAATCGTCTCTTCTCTCTTTCGCACCCTACACCACCGGCCTAGCCCATCACTTCGGGTTCGATCCGGCCGAAAACAAACTTCACTCACTCGGGACAACTTCACTTTCTTTGACGTGTGCCCTTGCACCCCGAGTGAGGTCTACGACTCAAGGATGTTCCTCGTCTTGACCAAGCAACGAGGATGGCGATGCGACTATGGAGCCGGTCCCACGTGCCAATTCGGGCATCCCGATTGGGGCCAATTTTTCGAAGACAACCGAGCATTTTAATTGAAGATGTTCGACAAGCTCCAAATCATCGATGAAAAGATAGACACGAACCAAGAGAAAAACCGGCGGAGCTTGAGGAAGATGCGAGCTCGTATTTTGAGACTCGAGGAGCGGTTTAAGGCATCATTTCCCCAGCCCGGCATGGACGTCGATGATGCTCCCGAGGATGATGGATCCCGCGAGTTCTAAAGTTTTTGTATCTTTATTTTATGCTCTTAAATAAAAAAATAAAAAATAAAATTATATATATATATATATATATCCAAAAATATTTTTATTTTCTTTGTTTTTGTTTGTTTCGTTTTTTTAGGACGTCTCATTTCACGTACGTTGAAGCGATGACAAATTGCACAAATAAACGAGTAGCGGCTCGACCTTCTATTTCAGGGATGTTTTCTTTTCCTTCCTCTTTTTAACTTTTGGATGTATTTTTGGCAACCATAAGATTGCCGGGATTTTTAGAGAGGGGGGTGGTCGAGTGTGATTTTTATTTGCTTATTTGTGTAATTTTTATTTTCAGCGCTAAATTGTGTTTGTATGGCTTGCCTGTCAAAGTTGACTATGTTTGATTTTATGTTCTTGTCTTTGAGCGTGTAGTGCATAATTTTTCAAGATTATTATTTATATATTTTAAAATGGTACTTGGACGCAATTGATTTCGCAAAACCTTAAAAGTAGCGTTAATTCAAAACTTTTTCATGCAAAAAGACAGTGAGTAACCTAAATGATTATCATCATTGCATGTACTTAAATGAGTTTTGATTTGATATCTCTTTGAAATCGCTGTGTAGTTGATTTTGAAAATAAGGTTAAGGCACAGAATAAAAAACCCTATTCCGGCCATATCCATATATTTTAGCCACTATAAATTCCGAATGAGCCAATCATAGCCAAATAATCCATGCCTATAGCCGTGAGTGTTTTTGAGTGGACTCCTACAACCCATTAAAAGCATGGGGTAGGAGTTCGTATTTTTATTGGTTATTAGTGTTTTGGCAATTTTATTAGGAATTTATGATGTTTATGATTTTTTTGTAATTAAGGATCACCATCCTTCGATATAAAAAACAAAAAAGAAGAAAGACCCCATAAAAAAAAGAATAAAAGGGGGATGATATAAAAAAAAAATGAAGGATGGTGGATAGTGTTGATTAATTGCCTACGCGCTTGTAAAGGCTTGAGTTTAATTGTTTATTTTATGAAGCCTAATGTTTAAGAGGCAAAAGAGTTGTGATTAAGTGGTTTTTGAGCTTTCAGTCGGTTTACGAGTTTTGAGTTGAGAAATAGCCTATATTTAAAGGCTACGTTATGAGTGTTTAGTGAGGTTTTTCTTTTGAACGAGGTGAAGCATTTGCTTCGTTATTAGATTAGGTTGGGTGAGTTATTTAGCCACACGACTTATATATTCCATACCCGTCCAAAGAGCCTTACATTACAACCCGAAAAGACCTTTTCCGATTCTTAGTTCGATAACACACTTTTAAATTGCGATTGAAAAGAGATTGATTTTCCGTGCTTGTTTATTGTACTTGTATTTGTATGATTTGAGCGTATACACGTCTTATGCAGCAATTCTTGAGTGCTTGAGCATACACCCACATATTTATTTCCCTTTTGAGAGGATGCATGATTTTGATTTTGAAGAGACAAAGTAATAAAGGTGGAATGTTTGACGTTGCGTGATTTGTACTTATATTTTCAAAATTATGTATGTAGCATCACACGACTCATTGTTTGAGCCGATTTTCTTCTTGTTATACTTTGAATCTATCGTTTTTTCGAGGATGAACAAACCAATTAAGCGTGGGGTAGTTGATTAACGTAGATTTGTCCTTATTTTTATTAGTATTTTAGCTCTTTTTTCTATTTGTTTTTGGTACAAGTTGGATGATTAAAGCCTAATTCCGTATTTTTATATTTCCAGCTTATTTTACCGTATTTTGATCATAAATGATGATAATAGGTGATTATTCGTTGTTTTTCACCTTACAGCTAAGTAACCGGAAGAGTTCATCGCGTAAATAGATGAAGTTCGATGTTCAAGAGTGGAGAATGAGCTTTCCAGTGAACGAGTAGCAGAAAGATCGAGAAAACGAGACGTACTCTCAGTC
>BMAC01000301.1:64703-92752 GCA_014905375.1 Phtheirospermum japonicum | reverse complement strand
TGTAGTTGATTTTGAAAATGAGGTTAAGGCACAGAATAAAAACCCTATTCCGGCCATATCCATATATTTTAGCCACTATAAATTCCGAATGAGCCAATCATAGCCAAATAATCCATGCCTATAGCCATGAGTGTTTTTGAGTGGACCCTACAACCCATTAAAAGCATGGGGTAGGAGTTCGTATTTTTATTGGTTATTAGTGTTTTGGCAATTTTATTAGGAATTTATGATGTTTATGATTTTTTTGTAATTAAGGATCACCATCCTTCGATATAAAAAACAAAAAAGAAGAAAGACCCATAAAAAAAAGAATAAAAGGGGGATGAAATAAAAAAAAAGAGAAAAAAAAAAAAAGGATGGTGAGTCTCGATGTTTAGTGTTGATTAATTGCCTACGCGCTTAATTTAGGGTTTGAGTTTATTGTTTATTTTCTTATGAAACCTAATGTTTAAAAGGCAAAGAGTTGAGTTATAATAAGAAGCGTGTTATAAGCTTCAATTGTGTTTAAGTGGTTTGAGCGACAAGTCGGTTTAGAGTACGAGTTAAGAAATAGCCCAAGTTGAAGGATACATTATGAGTGTTAAGTGAGGTTTTTATATTTGAACGAGGTGAAGCAATTTTGCTTCGTCATTAGATTAGGTTGGGTGAGTTATTGATCACGTTAGATCGTGAGTTAGCCACATGACTTATATTTCTCATACCCGTCCAAAGAGCCTCACATTAAAACCAGTAAAGACCTTTACCGATTCTTAGGTTTGATAACACATTTAAATTGCGATTGAAAAGAGATTGATTTTCCGTGCTTGTTTATTGTACTTGTATTTGTATGATTTGAGCGTATACACGTCTTATGCAGCAATTCTTGAGTGCTTGAGCATACACCCACATATTTATTTCCCTTTTGAGAGGATGCATGATTTTGATTTTGAAGAGACAAAGTAATAAAGGTGGAATGTTTGACGTTGCGTGATTTGTACTTATATTTTCAAAATTATGTATGTAGCATCACACGACTCATTGTTTGAGCCGATTTTCTTTCTTGTTATACTTTGAATCTATCGTTTTTTCGAGGATGAACAAACCAATTAAGCGTGGGGTAGTTGATTAACGTAGATTTGTCCTTATTTTTATTAGTATTTTAGCTCTTTTTTCTATTTGTTTTTGGTACAAGTTGGATGATTAAAGCCTAATTCCGTATTTTTATATTTCCAGCTTATTTTACCGTATTTTGATCATAAATGATGATAATAGGTGATTATTCGTTGTTTTTCACCTTACAGCTAAGTAACCGGAAGAGTTCATCGCGTAAATAGATGAAGTTCGATGTTCAAGAGTGGAGAATGAGCTTTCCAGTGAACGAGTAGCAGAAAGATCGAGAAAACGAGACGTACTCTCAGTCGCGTCGACCGACTCGAGCGTCGATGCTACGTCGACGCGGATACTACCCACGACGGTTGACACTCAGTCGACGCTAGGCCAACGTAACTCTCTGAAGCATTGATCCAAGGGTGCGTCTGTCGATGCCAAGTCGACGCAACTTGCTGTTGCGTCGATCCATGACCGCGTTAGTCGACGCCCCCGCCCAATCGATGCGAGCGCACATGTAGTGTCGACTCCGAGCTCCAGCACGCGTCGGTCGACGCGAAGTCGACGTGGCTGCCCAGAAATGCATTTTTAGGTTTTCTTGTGCGCCAAGACATGCTATATCTATAAATACCCTTCATATTTCGGATTTTAAGAAGAGAGACGACTACCTAGGGTAAAAAGGCACAGAAACAACACATTCACACACTCCATTACGAAGATAGATATCGAGATTGAAGATTCAAGTCCGTTACGTTCAAGATTCACTTCCAATCGAGATCTTTGTTCCAACTCCGAATTCGCTGGAGATTTTTACCGCTTTTACTAGTTTCAATAAGTTTTCTAAACTCTTAGTTAATTTCGTAGTTAATTTCTTAGTTAATTCTAGAATTAGATAATTAGTTTTCGATTTACTTTATGATAAATACTTTGTATACTTTGGATTCATCAAGTTATTTATGCGAACTAGTTTATGCTTAATTTTTTGTCTTAGATTCTTATGATTCAATTGCTTCATGATAGTTTCTTATTTTCATGTTCTTATATTTGCTACTAGAATCGATTAGGTTTAAACCATCACGTTGTTCTATTACTAGTTTAATCATTACTTAGTTTTTAGGTTTAAGTAGTTTAATTATTGATCTTAGTGGTAATCTAGTTTAAGTTAATTAGTTAAATTAGTTTTAATATAGTCTTAGTTCATAATGATCAATTCAAAATCATTAAAAACCCAAAATGTACATCCCCCCCCCCCCCCCCTATTATTTATTTGTGAATTGATAAAAACATCTAAAGACCGAACAGTTGTCCTCGAGAGAATCGAGTTGAGTCAAACTCACCACCCTACAAGTTCCTCGTACTCTTGCGAGCAAACTTATGTGTTCTCAAATTAAATATTTTTAAAAGAGGTGCACAAAAGTCTAGATCAGATATCCTCTACCATTATTTGCCATTTTCATCCTTTCTTGATGTTGTGGTTGATTATCTATTAATAACAACCATTTGGCATATATCGTAATTTGGGACACCACATAAAAATGAACCAATTCAATGTAATAATAAGGGTTACGGTTGCGTTTTATTCCTTCCCACCAGCATCTTCCTTTACTGTATAAACCATCTATCCCACATCTCCTTTCTAAGAGTAATTTTCGCAACTTAAAAATGTGCTCCTCCTTTGGGCCTTACGGAATCAACCACTAGTCCGGGGAATCACTATATGGCTCGATTGGGCTTCAAACTCCTTTGCTTGATGAACATGGCGCGTGGCCCGGGCTTTGATCTTTAATTGTATTGGCTAAAGCCTACCTGTAGCCCGTCTAAAGTTTCTTTTTCCTTATTTTGGATTTCTTAAACGTAAATTAAATGAAACAGATTTTGGACTTTTCAGCGTCTTATAAATAGGAACAGAGGGACTTTTCAGATGTTATTTTGCGTATATTTTTTTATTACGGAAGTACAGGGTGGGTGATTCGTATGTATTTGTTACGAATCTGTATATAATCGAGTCATATTTGAGTCTTTTTGTTCTCTTTTTCGGGTTAAGATTAGGCTAAATTGCATAGTTTTGCGTTATTTGCCTTCTTGCTTAACTTTCCGACTTGTTGTTCAATAATCGGTCCAATTGAGAGTAATTCCTTATTCTCTCATACAGAAAGAGCGTCAGGTGGATCCGAAGGACAAGGATGAAGGAAGCAACGCTCAAAGTAGCCTAAAGGACAATCCATAATCCATCTATAGACCAATAATCCCTCGTCCGATTCGTGACAAACCGGGTCGAGAAGACAATCTCGAACCTCTTGGGGATGACAACACAAGAGCGTTCTTGAATCGTTCTTCATTTTTATCTTTCCTTTTCAGATCAAAACTTTAGTTTTGCAGTTTATAATAGATTGTACAAGGTTAATTGCTGCTCGGATTTTTGATTCAAGTTTCATTCCCTTTAGTTTGGATTCTCGTTAGATCGATGTCAATTTCTTCCGTTAATTAGTAAGTCTCCAATGTGCTATTTGAATTATCCGAATTCGTGTTTTGATTGTATGTTTTTGAGGTGTTTGATATGTTATTGGTGGTGATTAGTTTAATTATAATTCTCGTAATCTTCAGTGTTTGATACTCGGAACTTACTTGATAGTAGTGATTGTTACTTTCTTGATAGTAGTGTTTAATTACAATGTCCTATAGTTACTTTTTATTCAATCATGATTAATTCTTGTTTTAGGCTTGTGATATTGGGTTTGTTGATGATTGATAATTAGATTTTACGGGTCTAATACCTGGAATCGTTTAGAACCATCGCTTGGAATTGTCGGGCGTTTAATCTACACGTCGGGATCGACAACCCCGACTCATAGACTAAGTGTTCAATAAAATACCCAAGTGGTCGTGGAGATGATTCCAATGCCCTAGACCCCCGTTTTATTAATCCTTTAAAAAGGTTTTCAATTTTGTTTTAGAATTCGTTGTTAAAACTTTTATAAATATTAGTCAAGTTCTTGCATAGAAATTGACACTCTCTTTGCAAGATTAGCTTTAAATTTCTTGTAATATTAATCATCGCTTTTTGATATAAAGTTTTCTCAAACCAAAACCCCTTTTGTCCACGTGTTTAGCTTAGCGTTTTTTTATTTTCTCGTTCGTAAAAACAAACACAAAAAATATTTTTGATTAGTCTTCCTCGAGAGATTCGACTAGAGTTAACTTGCCAGTCTATAAGTGACCACGTTCTCTTGCGGGCGAACTAAAATCTTTTCAAAAGTATACGCGCACTGTTTAACTAGATTTTAATTTTGAAAGGACACAAAAGTTTGGATCAGTGGGCTTGGCTACTTGCATTTCCTAAGATCTTAACAGTAGCATCGGTTATAAACATTAGCACGGATACTTAAAGTATGTCCATAGGATCGGTTAAAATTTGTCAATGGAATCGGTTGGTATACAAGAAACCGATGAATATAATATTGGTTGACCATTTGGTTAGATATTTTCCCGTGATTTTCTTACCAGTGATGAATATGCATCGGCTCTTGTCCAACAACCGATGCTTAACCCTGATTTTTACATTATAATAAACCTCGGAAAACACAAAAATGGCCTTGCAAAATCTCCCAAACATCTTGCAACATAAAAAATTATCTTCTCTCCCAAATTAAGGATAACTTTAATTTCGGCATTCACCAAGACCATCCTCATGCCGATGTCACATTTCATGGTATTGTGATTTTATTTCATCCATTTTTTTCTTTTCTGTTTTGATATATATTTTTTGATTATTGTTTGTTTGTATGATTTTTTGTAATTCTGAATAATTGTCGACACAATTGCAGCATATCCCACAAAAAATCGTCCAATATTTTGCAAAGCTTCAGAGTAAGGATTTTACTTTGCGCAATTCCATCGGGCAGACTTTGGATGTCACTGTGGAGTTTATCGGCGAAGATGGTGACCAAGTTTGTTCTCTCCATATCTAACTCAAGTTTGTTGATGAACAACTTTGCGTGTTAAGAACCCTTATTCGATTTGTGTTCAAGACACTGATTTGACTGATTATTAATTATATTTTTTTGTATGTATAATAATGTCATTCTTGATGTGTTGTTTAAGTTTCAGCAAACTAGATACGACTAAGAGTTTGTATTATACTCTATTTTTTTATTTTGTTTATTGTAAGCGCGGTTCACAGGTGAGTGGCTCGATTTTGTGGATGACAACAAAATTTTAGAAGACTATTCCATTGTCTTCATTAATAATGAGCCTTATATTTTTGACATAATAGTCTTTGACGGTAAAGGCGTTACAAGCAATCGCTTTGTAGGTGTGAAAGATCCTGACATGTTTGAGCTGACTGATTTTCCTTCTTTCAAAGTACCAGTATCGAAGACTTCTCTAAACCGTGGACGAATAGTAAGTTGAAGATTTTTTAAATTATCTGAAACTAATACACTTTCCACCAATTATTGATATGACGTTAGCAACTTCTAATCATGCGAGCTTTTTATAGGCCATTCCAAAAGACTTCTGGACTGAGCATGTGGTCCCAGGAGGTAACGGTCATCAGGTGAAGGCTACAATTCTAGAGTTTGCTGATCGACGTTGGGTTGTTGATGTATCAAGCTGGGCATCAGATGGTCGCCATGTCCTTATTGGCTGCCAGGAGATGCTTGAAGACTTATGTTTGCCACTCGACTCAACCTTCGTCCGTCAGCTCATGGATCTTTCATCTTTAGTTTTTGTTTTGTGGATATAGCAAGTTGCATATTTAAGAATACTGCAGTTTTTATCTTTATGTTTATATTTGGCATGGAATCAGATCTAATGGGGAATTAGATGTGTTTAGACTATGTTCATTAGATATAATATTATGGTGAATACTTAATCTTTTGCAGTAATGGTGGTTATGAGGACAAAAATTAATTACTTTATAGCCTTTTTATTTATGTATCAGGCATTTAATAACCTCTAAGATTGGTTTGTTTGTTCTCTTTTCCTAGCTTTTATTAACGAATACAATGTGTTCGATTAACTGATTGAGAGTTGCTCAATTAATTTAAGATTCCATTTTCTAACTTCATTGGAAAATAAGAAACATACAAAATGGATTAATTTATCCTTCGATTAAAAAACATTACTCTCCCTATCCCAACACATGAACAACGGAACAATCACATTAGCAAGTTTCCTTTCTCGTATTTTTCATGTTTGTTGGGACTAAACAAATTTTTTCTTCCTTTTTATATATTTTTCATGGCTAAATTGTAATTATAGCCGTGTAGCATTGTAGCTATATAAAATTATAATAAGGTTGGCAAAAGTTGTCTATGTAGCTATATAAAATTATAATAAGGTTGGCAAAAGTGGTCTAGAATCATAGTTGGCCTAAGTTGCCAGTTGATTGGGATAAATGTGGAACTTTTTGTCAAGATTCCCAATTTTTTAACATATGACTGTATAGAGAATTTTATAAACTCCATTGGACCTTTTCTTTTTTTGCAAACCATAATTTCTATACGATCATTTTTCCAAGTCTATGCAAATTCCCCCAAATTTCTATATTATCTCATTCCTGAATTTTGTCATTTTACTGTTTGCAGTAACATTTTTAATACAGAATATGCCGTTTTACCGTTTGCAGTAAGCACACAATTAGAACAACGAAAGAAACCGACCTCCAAAACTACCTCCGTCAATCTATTTAGAACCCTAGAAAGGCAAATAATAAATGGCGTACAACACACATTCATTCCCAACACTAAAACCACATACACCCTAGAGACACCTTTAGCTGTTTTTGATCAGATAATAAACAAAGTAATCAAAAGCGCCGTGCACAACCAACGTTCCCGATTTCGCTTCTTCTTAACATATTCTTCAAGCTTACAATTTTCAGCTGCAAGTGCTTTCAGGTTTGTTTCATGATTTTTCACATCTAATTCAAGTCTCTTTACGTCAGCCTCCAACACTTGAACTTCAGCTTCAAATTTATTTGCTCGTCTTAAAAGTTCGGGAATAATTTGAGTAGATCTTTGGCACAGTGGGTCCTCAAGCCATTTGAAAAATTTGCACCCTTCAGGCTCCTACAATATTATTTACTCCAATCAAAATTAATGCAAACAACACCATTAACTACGAAAAATGAAGACTATTAGAAAAACAAAGCAAAAGCATGACACACCAACCCAAATCTTAAGAAACAGTTATTTTAACTACAATCAATCAAACTCATGTTAACATCTTATACGAACCCCTAAACCCCCAAATCATTATTAGCCCTAATATCTAAAAATAGGAAAGAAATTTAACACTTGCACGAAATCTTGGACAACTTATATATCTCCTCCCGAGATTGAGGTCGGTCCATGATGTCCGACAAACGACATCATCATCACAATTGCATTTTCCTTTTCCCACAGTGAACTCAGATGTTTGCCTCCACGCCATCTCTAAACAATTGTCAAAATAGCACTCTTAGGTCGAAATATTGTAGTTCTATTACAAATAGTTTTAGGAATTTTCAGATTGCACCCTAAAATTTACAAAATTTATGTTCTGGCCCTAAATTTCCCGAATTCCTAAATACTCAATAAAATTTCGTACCTTTTATCGGAGTTTAATTTTGTGATAGTAAAAATTTAGACTTAATGAACAATCAAGTCTTTCAAAAGATATAATTATGTTTTAATTTCATTGCCAATAAAATTACCGTGGCGACCGCAAAAGGCAGGCGAAACGAGACTCTCCGTAAAGTAGCCTTTGTCTTGAAATTGATCATAAACCCCGTTATCGATGACCAGGGACCTCAATGATCTATCTTTCACATTATAAACAACCAAACAAGCTCCGGCCATCAAAACAACTTCCTCCTCCTAATCTCCAACAAAACACAAAGGCGTGAACCAATAAAAAACTCCATTACAATAAATGTTGAGTTTCGTCCAAGACCCTGCCACGCCATACTCTTTCATAAGCCAAACATCCATTCTTTGTTCACAGGCTTCCCTATCCACTAAATAAAGACATCCCCCCAAAATCACAAGTGGATTTGTTGAAAACTCGCTAGACACATGGACACCAACAGGTGGAGTGAATTAGAAATATGCCCCGGTAACAAAATCTAAAGCAATGATTACAAACTCCAGCTTTCCTAATTCACTCATCTTATAATGCAGCCAATGGATAGCCCCGTTGAAAAACATTCCGTAGGGGATGCAAATTACTAAATTACCTTAAGGCGAGGTCTTAAGTCTTTTCCAGACACCCATTTTCACAGAGTACACATATGTACCATCGTAACAGTTAGGCACGAAAGGGCCATCATAATCAAAATCTCAATAAGAAAGTAAAACCACCCTATAATCATCTCTAGCACTATCATACCCGTATCCACATGCGACATGGGTAGTCTCACCCCTAACCAGAGGTGAAGGAGGTAGGCTCACCTGCTCCAAAGTAATGGGGTTCACCAAAACCATCCCACCAGTTAGATTGAGTAGCAATAATAACCCATCGCATGAACCCAAAACCAATCTGCACACACCTGGAAAGTCGAGCTCCCTTGAAACGGTGCTAATATTTCCTTTAATGATTTCGATGGAGCGAATGGTGTTAGATGGGGTGATGAGAGTGAGATATTCTTATGGGGGTGTTTCTCGAGCGAGGTGGGATTTGATGAACTGTGGGGTGGATAGCAAGTTGCACCATGTTTTTGATAAAGACCTAAGTCTGCCTATTGATTTCGTAGGGAGGCGTAAGAATATGTCCATCAAGATTTTTTGGGGAAGATCCATTTTTCTGTTCAAGACTTTGTAGAGGTTTGGAAGGGATAATGTCTACTTCTTGGAGGAAGATGCGGGACAAAATTTAGTAAAATATTTACTATTATAGGCGTCGATTATTCCTAACAACCGACTTTAATTATCTGATAAAACTTATGAACATCGGTTGTTTTTGTACAACCGATGTATATACTAATGAGATTTGGCAATTTGTGGGCGAGGGAGGGTTTTGAACCCGCGTGGTTCATAGCCTATGAAAAGTCTAGTTTTGCCCCCAAATACACGAAAATTAGGTTTTTGAAATAAATTTCAGTCCAAAATTTTAATATTTCCCACTCCAAAAACCCGCAAGATTTTCAGAAGTAATATTTTGGAATAGGAGACGATTCACTCAACCTCGCCTGCTGTTCGTCGTGGATTCCCCATCTCTTACTGTTCGCCATAGATTCCCCGTTGCCTAGTTCACCCTCGCCTGCTACAAATTGGACAAGAATATATGTTTTAGTACTTTTTCAGTTTGTTAATTAACATGTTTAGGTAATGTTTAGGTGTAGAAAGTTAAATTCTCTGCGTTGGTAATTGGTGTTGGAACTAAGAATTTTTACGACAAGAATTTTCCGCTTCCGGTAGCCAAGTCGGACCTTTCAGGTAGAACTGAGACTGGTAGATTAGGTCGATCACCTTCTTAGAATAATCAGTATATATGTTGAAGACTGGACCTCTGAATTCCATCCATTTCCAATGTTTATGACAGTTTTAATTATCATATTAAATTAGTTGCTACTTTATGCAAAATACAAGAAAAATTAATTCACACACCCACGTGAAGATCATCAGTGAACGTACTTTGAGGGATATAGATCCCATCTGTAGTGAATTAGTGATTATGGTTGATGACATTTATTTGACGATTAATTTCACTGTCATATTTTGGACATCCTGTTCACAAGCCATTTGAACCCTCTTGAAGTATATGTTATGCAGTAAGTACCTTCACAAAAGTTGTTGATATGCTTCTTAGTTGTATGTAGCTTCTAGAATCATCCAAGTATCTGTTTTCACTCTTGTAATCTGATTAAAGCTTTTGGTGTCTTCACAGTAGTTGTAGAGTAATGTGTTAGCTTTTATCACCGTATAAATTATATTTTTCATCTAATATTTTAAGAATTTTATCAACTAATGGCACAGAGTCATGACTGATTCTTTGAGCACTCAATGTGAACACGAGTCTGAGAAAAGAAGATCAAGAGGATCAACAACATGCATAAAAATGAAAAACAAGCCATCAGAGCAAAAGCATGTTGAATTTGACAATACAAATAAACCCATCTGGAAATATGCGGCCAATTTCAAAATTACCTAGGTTCTCTAGTTCGGTCACATTTACATATTAACATCGACGAGTGGAAACACGTGGAGAGTGGTCTTAAGGATATGATTTTGGAGGATTTGCAGGTATATAATAATCAAATTTTTATAGTAAATTATCCGCTAATGAAAACATGTGTTAATATATATGTGTGCCAGGATCAAACTCTTCTTTTGACTATGATTGGGCCCTGCAGTGGTAGAACCTGGTGAACTTTCTTGTTTATTCAGAAAGAGTTCAATATTGAAGGTGATGAAAAGAAGAAGCGCTTTCTAAAGGTTGCGGAAGTGAGGTGGACCGCTTTCAAGACGAGGTTCGTACGTGACTTCATAAAGAAGAAACACCCGAAATATGATCATCCATCCTAGTTATATCCTTCTATTACAGATGAGAAGTGGGAGAAATTCGTTAATGATCATCAATCTAAAAAATTCAAGGCATGTAGAATGTATTAACTTTTTTAAAAAAATCACTATAAATATATATGTATACATAATATTTTCCTAAATTATTTTTACTAGGAAAAAAGTAGGAAAGCTCGGGAGAGCCAGTCTCACAACCAGCATCCGCACTTTCTTAGACCCGGTGGATATGCTGGTGTGAAAGCAAAGTGGGTAGTATCAGACCCTCTCTCGTCTTCGTCTTCATGTGCTTCGCTCAGCTCAAGTAATTTTTCGGATGATGGCAACTTGGATTGGGTTCGAGCAAGAATTAAGAAAGACAAAAAGGGAAATTATGATATCCCGAATGAGCAAACGAAGGGGGTGGTTGATAAAATTGTAATTATATTCTTTTGAAGAATATATTTTGGAAGTACTTACTTAATGGCATGGGGAAAGTGTATTAAATAATGTTTATCATTTCTTGAAACAAGTAGAGAAGGCTCGAGAAGTCAGCGAAGGGACATTTCTACTGCAGAGGCACAATGACATATTGAATGCGTCTCTAAGGAAGAAGGAGCACCCGGGTCGGGTTGGTAGCCACATGAATGTAAGGACTGTTTTTGGTCAACCGAGTCAGATAAGTAGGAGAAAGGGTGGAGTGGAGTCAGTGGACGAGGTTAGGGCGGCTCTGACACAAGAAATCACGCAGAAGATGCAGGATAAGTTTGATGCTCTACAAGCTCAATGCAGCCGGTTGTATGAGCAAGTGAATAACCAAGGTCAGTAGACTCCAGTTATTCACCACAACGTGCCATCAAATGTTGTTGAAGGGTTTGATTTCTACACGCCGACGCAAGGTGATCCACATAGTAGTTGCCTATCGGTTTGTGGGACTCCATTTCCTATGTTTGAGTTATAGATTAGATAATATGTAGTGTATTTTCACAAACTTACTCATTCAAGCACCTTGGTAGTTGATATATAAGTAATTCTTAGTCAAGATTCATTATGATTTATCCTTTTCAGAGTCGTCTTTTCATTATTCATGTATTATAAAATATGAAGTCTCGTTTTTTGCTCATCCTTTCATTAGATAGTAGTTCTAATTACTGCCTGTTAATGGCATTGGATCGTATTATTTCCAGAAAAAAAAATTCATAATTAAAACATATTTTTACCTGTATCAAGAATGTGAATACAAGACTAAAGGGGCTAAAAGTAATTAGGTTTGTTATACATATAATATACTCAGGCCATTACGGTCAGGGGATTTTTGCATATATGCGTTGCCAATACCTGCATATACTCAGGCCATTATGATATAACCTATAAAACTCGTACTCATTATCATCAAGTTTTAATTTGTATTCAACATCAAAATATAATCATTTTATCCAGACGATTAACTTTAGTCTACTTTGAGTAATAGAGTCCAACCGAGTGTCGTCTGGCCCAGTCCATTCTGGGGGATATAAAAGTTGTTGCCAAGGGGATGGTTGACAACCAAACTGATGCCTATAAGTACAAAATTGACATCGATTACTTAACAAAGTCCGATGCCTATAGGTAACATATAGGCATCGGTTATGGGATCAAAACCGATGCCTATGGAGAGTCACGAGGAATCGGTGATTTCAGAACAACCGATGCGTATACATAAACATTAAGCATCAATTATGAGTTAAAACCGATGCCTTCAGACAGTCATGAAGCATCGGTGATTTCAGAACAACCGATGCGTATACATAAATAATAGGCATCGGTTTGTCAAAACTGATGCCTATAGGTACACTATAGGCATCGGTTATTTTACGAAAAACTGATGCCTTTAGAGAACATTAAGCAGCGGTTTGTGATCAAAACCGATGCTTATAGGTACACTATAGGCATCGGTTGTTTTACAAAAATTGATGCCTTTAGAGAACATTAGGCATCGATTTATGATCAAAACCGATGCCTATAGGTACACTATAGGCATCGGTTGTTTTACAAAAAATGATACCTTAAGAGAACATTAGGCATCGGTTTGTGGTTAAGACCGATGCCTTTAGAGACTGTATATAGACATAAGGCATTGACTTGTGATGACTATATGCATTGGTTTTGGTCAAACATCCGATGCCTATGTCTATTATTAGCATCGATTGCACAACCAATGCCTAAAGTCTAGGTTATAGGCATCGATCTAATAAGCATCGGTTGTAAAACCGATACCTATCAGCAAAAACAACCGATGTTGTTGGGTGGTTTTTGTAGTAGTGTTAAATGCACCTCTTGACCATGTCGGACACGCGTCAACATCCTTTTTCCTCGTAATATGTTTAATCCTGTGGGCCCAAAAATTGAAAGGCCCATAAAAACCCTACCACCTTTCCCACTTTTCGAAAACTCTTTCTGTCCTTTCAACTTTCTACCGTCCAACACAAATACCTTTTCACCTTCATTCAGCCTTACCTATTCAAAACAAGAGCAAAAATACTCCATTTTCATATGTCAAAAATTCTTGTGAATCTCTGCAAAAATTACAATGCACCATCAATTTGCACCAAAATCACCAATCAAGATGATGAGTAAGTCCCCTAATCCCTTATTTAAATATTAATTGCTTTAATTTTATTATAAATCATTGTGTTGCTGATATGATTTTCTTGTTTTTCCCCTCTCCATTAATTGGTTAATGATGAACACAGCTCCATTTACCTCTGATTCGAAAAACCCTAACACTTCGAACCTAGACATTCCAAACCCGGACATTCCTTCTGAAACTGAATCCATCAAAATCCCCCTAAAACACCATAGCGGAAAAAGAAACACACCTGCTCCCATTGCTCCCCGAATCCGTTTGAATGATAAACCGAAGGGGGACATATCATGGACCGAAATAGAAGCTCAAACTCGAAATCTAAATGAAAGTAAAGCTTTGATCGAGAACATCCCCGAGGGCATTCCCCTTAATCAACCTAGAACATCTCCTTCTTCACAACCCGACTTCTTCATTCCCAACCTTGTAACCATAGTACCTCTCTCAGCGCATGCCGACCTCCCTACACTTTCGCGAGCTACTTGGATAGTTTTATAAAACCACTAGGTCCTCCCTGATCGGAGTAACCTAGGCGAATTTAAAAAAGCTCTTAATCTTCCTGAAACCGCTAAACCATCCTGGACCACTATTGAACAAACAGACCCAGCCAAGCCCCCTTTTAACCACATAACCCTTTTTGAAGAACACCTAAAGGCCGACTTTATATTTCCTGTACATTGGTTTATGGTCGATGTGTCGGTGAAATATAAGGTTGCCCTCCTACAAATGACCCCCAACTCTATTAGATTTATAGCGGGCTACATACTTTTGTGTAGATACCATAATGTAGAGCCGGACGTAGGTTTTTTCCATTATTGCTTCTAAATAAAGAACCAAAAGGGTTCTTTCTATCTTTCTTCGTGCTTTTCAAAATGCTTTTTGGTTAACCCATCATCCAAAGTCCATGAGTTACGGGTTAAATATTTCTTCCTACATAATACCCCGACCTGGCCCTTCCTGACCGAGTGGCAGCAATCGACACCTGAACTGGACCCAATACCTTGCCCAAAAAACCAGCCCGCACTTCTCAAAAAATATTCCGACCTCCTCGACAACTGGAGCAAAAAATCCTATAATGTGATGAGGCTCACAGACTCCGAGAGTGTCTTCAGATTTGTAGGTCTTAGCGTACGACCTACAAACTTAACCAGATCTAAATTTGGTAGGTCCTCGAATTCAAAAAATCTCCTTTACCTTATTCTTACCATAGATCAAACTTAATGTATTCTCTTTCTTATGCAGATGATATTATCAACAGCTTCCTTTCATCGAGCTTAGAAGAAGGTATCACTCTTCAGCCCGAAACCAGCCCGGCGATGACATCAGCATTACTACCTCCTGTTGTTTTTGATGTGGATGCAGAGTTGGATCTTGACATGGCTGCAAAATATGGACGGGAGGTCCTGGTCAACCCTGAGGAGCGTATGACTCTTCAAAAAATTCTCGATAAAGAGAAAGGAAAGAGGAAGTTCAGCGAGCGAACTGCTGCAAAAAAAACTCTTTCGATCCCCAAGCACTGACGTCTTCAAAGAACATTTGTCACTTCTACTTCAAGTCCCCCAGATCTAGAAAAAGATCTGGCTTAATGTAAAGATGCCGACCAAGTACAATCTTTGCTTCAAAAGCAGATGTGGTCCCAGGTATGTTACGTACACTTTCAATCTTGTGATATCGACCTCCCACATTACCTCACACTCTTCATTGCCTTGTATAGCTGCAACCGTAGATGGCTTCCTTGTCAAGTCATTTGTTATCGGCGACCCCTGAGAGCGACTTATAGAAGACTCTCGAAGAACTAATAGCACAGGTAGAAAAGCAAACTCAACAACTATCTTTAACTCAAGAGGAGTTCGATGAGTCACATCGCCAGCTAACAGCTCGAGAAGAAGAGCTTAATGTTGCTAAAATTCAGTTAGAAACCATGAGGGATGAAGCCACTCGGTTAGGAGGTCGCCTAATGGAAATGGAGGGACAATTGCGAAATTGCCATGGGCGAATGGAAAGTGCGATTCGCTTGACTCGTCAACAAGGATTTGCTGAAGGGAAAACTGCTGGTCGAGAGGAGGGATTGCATGAAGGTCATCACTCATTCTTACAGAGCGAATTCGGCAAGAAGTTCACAGACGCTTATAGGAATGAGTTGCTAAATACATATCGGCACACGTCGCATTACTTGGGTAAGATGGGGACAGAAGCTCGCGGATGGTTCAACTTTGCCATAGAACGGATCAAAGATTAGCTTATTGAAGCCAATATTCAATTCGAACCCGACGTGAAGACTATGAACGTTGAGCTCCCAAATTTCTCATTTTGTAAAGGTGACAGGAGACACCCGTAGAGGCTAAATGGTGGATCCCCTACAAGGGTAATGCGATCTTGAAAGCCGAACATAGTGTTGAACTAGAAGCTCCTGTAGATGAGTTGGTGCCTGAATGTAATAGTGTTTGACTTGTCCAGTTCATTTGTAATTTTTACATTTGCTCCTTTTTACGTATGAACAAACTTAACTTAATTTTTCCATGATCTGATTGCACTATAAGGCTCCTTTTTCATGATTTGTCTCAAACCTGCCATACAATGGTTATATAAAGATGTCTCGAGATAATTAAAAGACCCATACGCAACCATACATGTCGTGCATCGGAGAATAATTTGGGCACTTAGATGTAACGAGAGAAAAGATACTCAAGACTTTTTGGATAGTCCCCCAAGTCAGTGTAATAACGCGAATTTCCCCATAGCATCTTATAACCCTTTTAATTGCATAGAGAATCAATTTATAAAGAAAACCGTATCATGACTCACTTCAAAACATCCCAAAATATGTAGGTCAAACATACCCAAGGATACTGGGGAATGTGAACCCCCAAACATACTTCCACATAAGAGCAGATATAACACATAAGACCAAATCAGAACACCTAAATACATTGGACCAAACACAAGCATATAAGACAAACATTCAACACGAGATGCACCAGACCATGTAAGCACATAGGACCAACACGTAATTCAAATATAGGAACTGGGATGAAACATGTCAACAAAATATGCATCCTCTTATTACACCCTCGAAATATGTAAAACAAACATATATGAGGATTTGCAAGAACATGTAGATCAAACATTCTCTCACATGAATCAACCATTATCCTACCCATAGAAACCATTGTCCACCTAATAAAAACATCGAGGCGAGACCACATTTCTGACCTATTGAGAGCATCGGGCTTTAACCATCATCGACCTAATGAAAGCGTCAAGGCGAGACCATATTGCCGACCATATGAGAGCATCGGCTTTAACCATAAAACCATAAAAATCCATAGAATGCCAAAAGAAATCCTTTATTAGATAGATATCATCCCATAGTGGGTAAAGAGTGTGATAAGAGAACGATTTCATCGTAGGCCTAAAGGAGCGTTGGCCCATGATAGAGATAGAAGTGTAGTAAGAGCCCGTTATCCAAAGCATTAGGCATAATACTTCATCAAGAGATAGATATTCCAGCTTCTTGGTAGAGCTTTCCCTTGCGCGTCTTCGAGTACGTATGCTCCCCCTTGTAATACTTTGTTAACTTTGAATGGTCCTATCCAGTTCGGATCCAACTTTTTTTTGGTGTAGATTGCATCAGCCCGCTTCCAGACGAAGTTCGCCGACCTGGAAGTATCTGCATTTTACCTTTTTGTTAAAGGCCGCCTGAATTCGTTATTTGTATCTTTCTACTCATGATGCAGCCTTGTTGTGTATTTAATCAATTGTTTCAATAGCCCCCTGGCTAGTCGTTCGTTTTGCTCCACATCAAATGTTGATAGTCTTTGTGATCCTCCTACTATTTTTGCCAGGATAACAGCTTCCATACCACAGACCAAACTAAAAGGTGTTTCACCCGTAGTGGTTCGTGGAGTCGTGCGATAAGCCCATAAAACAGATGCGAGCTCTTTGTGCCAAAGTCCCCCTGACTTTTCTAATCGTAGCCTGATTCCCTGTACAATAATACGATTAGTAACCTCAAATTATCCATTAACTTAGGGATGTGCCACGGAAGCAAATTGTTGTTTCATCCCCATCTGCTTGCACCAATATTGGATCATCCGCCCATTGAATTAGGTTTAAAAATCGTTGACTTTGTATTTCCACTCCTCGAGAGAATCGACCCGGTTTAACTTGTCAGTCTACAAGTGACCCCATTCTCTTGCGGGTGAACTAACTTATTTTCAAACATAAACGTGCATGGTTTAACTTGGATTTAATTTTGAAACACAAAATCAAGATTTGGCGCCATTGCCGAGGAGTGGCAATTTTTAACGAAGTTTATTTGTGTTAAGTTTTATGTTACATTCATTTTTATTTTATTTTCTTGGTTTACCACTCGATGCGTTGAGGTTATTTGTTGTTTATGCAAGGTCGTAGAGGCCTAAGAGGTGAATTACGCCATTTATAGATAGCATCGAACAAGTAGGAAGACCAAGGCGACTTTTTTTCCTTCCCCCAATGGGAATCAATCTGAAGCAACTCAAGCCATCATATCGAGAAATCCACCTAATGGCGGATGAGGAAATGAAGGGACAGGGGGAAGAACAAATGGTTGAGGGAGAGGGCAAGATAATCTCGACCCTCCTCACGATCAACCATATGGCATGCCACCCGAAGATGACATGCAAAATCAAAATCAAAATCCATAGAATGAAATCCAGGATGAAGATGCACGAGCATTTGCTGAAATTGAAAATCAAGAGCATAATCGTGACAGAGAACCAAGAGGACACGAAATCTTTGAACATGTTAATCCTTTGGTGCACAACAGGGTGCCACAACTCCATGATGACCGCCGAGTGATGTGGCCAGAACAACCAGTCGATCGAACTCCACAATATTTTCGAAACTGAGAGGAAGCTTGAGCCTTCATCGCATGGGAAAATTAGAGATTCAAAGATAATCATGTTGGAAATGGCGGGCCCCAGCCCTGAAACAACCAACAAAATCATTTTGAATTCGAGAACCAAGCACGAGGACTGAATCATTTCAGAAACAGAAGAAACGAACAAATGTATCATGTTTGGCAAAATGACGAGTACGACCAACCTTATGAAAATGAGCAACACAATTGGAACAATAGTTATGGTGGAGAAATAAAACTTCATGGAGGCCGAGGGCAACGACATCCAAATGAACGCCGACAAGGTAACCTCGTGTGACCAACCATTGGCCCATACAATTCAGTTATAGTCTCAGGCCCCACGGACCGAGACTATGAATTGAAGTCTAACATTGTCAACCAATTTCCGACCTTCTATAGCATGCCGAACCAGGACCCGCTTAATTTTATTCGAGAGTTTTATGCGGCGGTGTCTGGAATTCCAGCATTTAGATTAAATGAGGACCAACTTAGGATGAGGTGTTTTCCTAGTAGCTTGAAGGACAAAGCCAAACAGTGTCTTCTGTCATTGCAACCCAACTCCCTAACCAATTGGGGGGTGGTGTTTAAAAAGTTCGTGGGCAGATTCTATTCAGCTCAAACGAGGGCGAATCAATCCACAAAGTGTGGGAACGATACAAAGTAATTATACAAGCATGTCCGCATCACAACAACAGCCCAGAAATGGTCAACAACTATTTCCATGAAGGATTATTGCCAAGCTTTAATCAACAAGTTGAAAACAAAGCCGGTGATTTTGAAGACTTAACTGCGATAGAGGCATGGGATTTGTTCAAACTTTTGGGAGAAAAATCAAGGCAAACAAGTTCCAGGCCTAGGAAAATTAGAGTGAACGAATTAACCGCATCTAAAGGGGAAGTAGCAAACTTGAGGAGCTTACGAAACAAGTTGCATTGTTGACAGGAATTATGACGCGCGAGAAGGAAATGACGCAACCATCACATGAAACGTGTGGGATTTGTGGAGCATTTGGACATGAAGCCAACACGTGTGACATAACATTCGACGAAGACGAGGACGAAGAGGTGAATGTCATGCAAGAACTCCAATCCAACAACAAATTTGGTCAAAAGTTTACTAAAATTTACAACTCGTATACTCCAGTCCCCTGAGACCATCCGAACCTCAGGTACGGACCAGAGAGTCCCAATTAAATACTGATACCTAAAGAAACGGACCCCCAATAACTGGCACCACCACCTCTAAACAAAATTCAAAGAGGACCGAGCAATTACAATTCTTATCAGAACAAGGGCCAAGGTAATTATCAATAACGTTTTCCGCAAAGGCAAAGTCATTCAGGCCAACAACAATATCAATCTCCACAAAAACACCAACAAAGTCCACCACCCTAAGATCCTGATGAAGAGTTGCGACTTTGGAGACAAAGGCAAGAGATTGAAATGCTACGCAATTGAGAAGAGACCCTTCGAACGAAGAAACAAATAGATAAGTTGGAGATGATGATAGGGCAACTTTCTGCATCCGTAGTGAAACTCAAAGCCGACCCCACAAAGATTCCCATTCAACCCAAACAGTCAATGGCCATACATGTGCTACGGGGAGGCAAGAAAGTCGATAACAAAATTGGAGTGACGGAAGGGGGGGATCATGATAACGAACGTATTTTGAAGAAAAAATCAGCCAAGGAATTTGATCGGACAGGGAAAAAATCCGACGGGACCAGAGAACAAAAAGACTTATCCAACCCGACCAGAGAACCGAAAGTTTTATCCGACTGGATAGGGAAAAATTCCGATCTTATTGGAGGACAGAAAGATTTATCCGACCGGACGAAGCATAATTCTGATCGAACTGAAGGACAGAAAGTTTTATCCGATCGGAATGGAGAAGATATCCGGTCGGATGCTATTCATACACAGGAGAATTTGAGCATTCTCAAACAGCAACAAGTCATCCGAGACTTTGTGCCATTTCCAAACCGACTCAAGCCACTGAAAGAGAGCAAGAAATTCATGGAGCTCTACAACATGTTAAAGAATATGAGCGTAAACTTACCGTTGTTTGACGTTATCAAAGCAATGCCGGGATACGTGAAATTTTCAAAGAACTAGCATCAAAGGAGAGAAAGCTAGAGGCAAACGAGAGAATAATGTTGTCAGAAGAAGTGAGTGCAATTTGCCATCAACCACTACCGCCGAAAGTAGGCGATCCCGGGAGTTTTTGCGTCACGATAACTCTCGGGGATGGACAAAAGGCTCGTGGAATGCTTGATTCATGGGTAGGGATCAACTTGATGCCCTACGCTTACAAATAGTTTAACCTTGGAGAGATGAGACAAACGAGCTTAAGACTTCAGTTAGCCGACCGATAAGTGTGATATCCTCTGGGAGTAGTCGAAGACGTTTTGGTAAAAGTTGGTTCCTTAGTAGTTCCCATGGACTTCGTGATACTAAATGTCGGAGAAGTTGCAAAATCAAGCAAAGAACACACCATTCTTCTGGGCAGACCATTCATGGCAACATCAAATACCTTGATCGACGTGGGCCGAGAAAAAATGACACTTTCAGTGTTTGACAAATTAGTCACGCTTTCACTTAAAGACATTCAAAAAGCTCCTTCACATTTAATGGAACCCGACTGTTCTTATCTCAACTCAGTGGACCAATGCGTGAAATAATTGTTTGGCATTGTACCCTTCAAGGAATGGAACGTCGAGGACAATGATTTTGACACGGAGGGGGTGGTCGACCTATTTGAGATTGAAGAGGAGCACGTGAGGGAAACATCTATTCAACCCGTGTTAAAACCTAAAATGGAGTTGAAACCACTTTCGAGCCACCTCAATTATGTTTTTCTTGAAGCCAACGAGAGAAAACCTTGATAATTTTTGCGGAACTAGCCGAGCATGAAGAAAAGGAATTAATCGAGGTACTTAAAAAGTACAAACAAGCAATTGGTTGGAGCATCAGAGATATTAGAGTAATAAGTCTGGTGACGTGCATGCATTGGGTTGAGTTAGAATAAGGACCCAAACTAATAAGGGACGGGCAGAGACGTTTGAACTCTACGCTTCATGAGGTCGTCAAAAAGGGGATTTTCAAACTCATTGAAGAAGGAATTATCTACCCCGTATCAGATAGTGAGTGGGTCAGTCTAGCGCACGTCGTTCCGAATAAAGGAGGTATAACGATTATAGAAAATGGCAAAGAAGAGGTTGTTCTAACGCGCTTAAACACCGAGTGGCGCATGTGCATTGATTACCGAAAACTAAATGCCTCAACAAGAAAGGATCACTTCCCACTTCCATTCATGGATCAGTTGCTCGACAAACTGGTAGGACACGAATACTATTACTTTTTGGACGGCCTTTCAAGATATTATCAAATAGCAATAGCTCCGGAAGATCAGAAGAAGATTGCATTTACGTGTCCTTTTGGCACGTATGCTTACCAAAGAATGCCATTCGGATTATGTAATGCACCAGCAACATTCCAGAGATACATGTTCTCCATCTTCACCTAGTTCATTGACGACTTCCTAGAAGTCTTCATGGACAATTTTTCGGTATATGGCTCATCATTATATCATTGTTTAAATAATTTATCTAAAGTGTTTGAACGATGTGTAGAGTCATGTTTGACGTTGAGTTGGGAGAAATCGAACTTTATGGTTAAAAGTGGAATTGTGCTTGGACATGTTGTGTCAAACAAAGGGTTGGAAGTTGATAAAGCGAAATTAGATATTATTGAAACCCTTCCACCACCTAAAGATGTTAAGGGAACTAGAAGTTTTCTAGGGCACGTGGGATTGTATTGGCGTTTCATAAAAGATTTTTCTAAAATTTTCCTCCCGTTGTGTAAATTGTTAAATAAAGATGTGCCTTTTAAGTTTGATGATAAATGTCTTGATGCTTTTAACATATTGAAAGAAAAACTCACACAGGCACCGGTTGTTGTTGCACCCGACTGGTCACTACCATTTGAAATTATGTGTGACGCGTCTAACGACGTAATAGGGGCTGTTTTGGGGCAACGGGTTGATAAACTGCTAAGGGTAATCTATTATGGTAGTCTCATGTTAAATAGTGCACAACGCAATTATACCACCACTGAAAATGAATTATTTGCCATATTTTTTCATTAGACAAGTTTCGTTCTTATATTGTTGGGTCAAAAGTAATTGTGCACACCGATCATGTGGCCTTGCGCCACTTATTTGTTAAAACCCAAAGTAAACCAAGGTTGATTCGTTGGGTTCTCCTTTTGCAAGAGTTCGACATTGAAATCAAGGATAGAAAAGGATGTGAAAATGTGGTTGCCAATCATTTATCTCGTATGTTAGTAGAAAATGAGTCTAGCAAACTTGATTTTATCGATGATATTTTCCCTTATGAGGATGCTAGCACTATTGAAGACATTGACGAGCCTTGGTATGTCGATTTTGTCAATTATCTTGCATGAAATATTATCCCTAACCACCTTTCTACCCAAGAGAGGAAGAGATTTTTGTCTAAATGCAGGATTTTCTTTTGGGATGACCCATACCTGTATAAACCGTGCAAGGATGGACTTTATCGAAGGTGTGTACCGGACGAAGAGGAAATTGATGTGTTGAGGATTTTTCATGACGAAGGAGGACATTTCGGAAGCCAGAAGATAGCATTTAAAGTCTTCCAATCCGGTTTATATTGTCCCTCACTCTTCGCCAACGCACACCATTACTGCAAGACATGCTATAATTGTCAAAGATTGGGCTCAATAGGACAGAAGAACGAGATGTCATTGGTTCTGAATCAAGTAATCGAAATCTTCGATGTATGGGGCATCAATTTTATGGGACCATTTCTGAGAAGTGTAGAATACGAGTACATCCTCGTTGGAGTTGATTATGTGTCGAAATGGGTGGAAGCAATCCCAACCCGGAAGGCTAATTCTGAGATCGTTCTCAAGTTCTTACACGAGAACATTTTCAGCCGTTTTGGAGTGCCAAGAGCGATCATAAGTGACAGAGGTAGCCATTTCTGTAACCGTGCTTTAGATCGATTGATGAGAAAATACAGGGTGCGGCACAAAGTAGCATCCCCCTATCATCCACAAATGTCGGGACAAGTGGAAACAAGCAATCGACAGATTAAGGGTATTCTGGAGAAAACAGTGAAGCCAAACCGTAAAGATTGGGCGATGAGACTATTTGATGCGTTGTGGGCATATCGAACAGTCCATAAAACGGTTTTGGGCATGAGTCCTTTTCGATAGGTTTATGTAAAGTCTTGTCATCTTCCGGTTGAGTTAGCACACGAGGCAGAATGGACAATACGAATACTGAACATGGATGTGAATGAGGCTGATGAATTTTGGAAGCTGGAATTGAGCGAGTTGGAGGAAATAAGAAATGAATCTTATGAGATGGCATGGGCAAGCAAGCAAAGGATGAAAGATATGTACGACAAAAAGCTTGTTCCAAAAGACTTGGAGGTAGGGAAACTATCCTTACTACTTAACTCAAGTTCTAAAAATTTTCCAAGAAAAGTCGAGCAAAAATGGAGTGGGCCATACTTGATTACGAATATCAACAAATTTTGGGCTATCACTCTGTACGACGAGAAAAGAAATTTCGTTCAGAGTTAATGGGCATCGAGTAAATTTATACCATGGGGGACCCATTCCCAGAACCGATCGTGAAGTCATGCTACTAAACGATCCACCTCAAGATTCTTAAACCGATACGAGGTAACGTATAGCAAAGGACATTAAAAGTTGCACTTATTGGGAGGTAACCCAAGTGTTCTTGTTCTTATTTTCATTTTTGTACATATTTATCTTGTTAATTGAAAGTTTGGAATAGAGATAGGGTTATTATTGGTGCTTTGAAATATGTAGAAAGCTTGAAATCAACCTTCAGCACAAGTCATCCGATCGGAGGGATGAAGACAACCGGTGAGATCAAACCTACTAGACTACAATCTGACCGGACAAAGATGATGACCAATCGGACATGTTGATTACACACCATCCGATCAGACAATATACAATTCGATCGGACATCGCGGCGAAATCAGCTGATTTTGAACACAGATTTGGGAAGAATATCACGCAAGGTAAGTTTGATTTGGTAAGGATTGTGCTGAATACTTGCAAATTTTTAATCCTGTTATTTTTGGTACTCAAAAAGGAACTAGGAATTTTTTGATTTTAAAAGATCCTTAGGACTTCCTTCCCTAAGACTTTGACTCCTATAAAAACCCACCTTCAGTATTCTTGTTTTTCACAACAATCTTTTCTTCACACATTCCATAATTTTTGACTACCCACTAAGAAAAGATGAACAACGAGCCATCCCCCATGTACTTTGGTTGTGGATGTATGAGTAGGAAAAAGTGCGAGGATACGGTGGAGAAGTTCAAGATTAAATTGGAGGAGCAAAGAGAGAAAATGAACGAGATGAGGGCTGAGATTTCTAACTATCTCTATGAAGAGATGGCACTCACGGAGGATATAGCTACCCTTCACAGATACTTGGCAGAGGAAGACGACAAGATCATTGAACTTAAGGCCAAAATTGTTGAAATGGAGGAGGATATTAAAAACCTTGAAGATTTGGCTTATGGACCTAAACCATCTGCTAGCCCAAATAGTGTCACGGGATATTAATTCCTGGTTTACTTTAATTTAATCTCAGTTGCGCTTGTGTTCGAGGCTTGGCTTGTTATTGTTTGGTTGATTTTCTGTTTAAATAAAAGCCATTATGCTCACGTATTGAATAAACAAAGTATTTGTGCTCGCACGATTTATTGTTTTTATTTAACGGATCTTTTCGTGAGTTTTGCTGGGACAAACCAATGTACATACTTAAATCAAAATGCAAAAAAAAAAAATATATATATATATATATATATAAATATTACAGTGAACAGTACCATCCGACCGGATGAAGGGCTAAACCGATCGAACTAAAGTAACTGGAGAACCATCCAACCGAATAAGAGCATCATCCGATTGGATAAAAGACACTGGACTCACATCCGATCGGACAGTAGCATAATCCGATCGGACGACATCGTAGAATTATTGTTTTGCATGTAATTGTTGTGTTTTTCTTTATGTTTTTAGATAGATCTTTATATTGATTTTAGTAGTTTTGAGTCGTTTTTCGTTAAGCTTTTAGGTTGTTTTTCTTGTTTTATTATTTTTTGTGTTTCTTGTTAATTTTACGTTTAATTGGGTTAAATGGCTTCAATTAATTGGAGGTTTAGTGCAATTTTGGGTTTTTATGTTTAAAACTCCTATTTTTATAGGTAAAAGCATTGAGGCTAAAAGTACTAGCCAAGGCAAGCCAAACTCCAAACCAAAAGAGGCTCAAAAATGCCCAAACATTCTGGAATACTAGCCGACCCGCGCCACAACTCGCCAAAGTAGGCGCCAGACCTCGGCGTTTGCCAAAATTCACGCCAAACTGCCCCACACTGGGTCGCGCTGCCCCACACTAGGTTACCCAGTGTCCGAGCAGTGCCTGGCAGGCCTGCCCACACCCCGCGCGCAGCGTTCGCCCTTACCGCGACAGCACCTGCCGAGACCTGCCGCAAGCCGCACGCAGCGCCTGTCCACACAGCGCCCAGCGCTTGCCACACTCCTCGCCCAGGCGATCGCCAACCCACTCGCTAGGCGCTTGCTAGGACTCACACCAGCGCTCACCCAGCCTCACGCCACCTACACACAAGCCCAGCGCGCAGCCTGTCCGGACACCTACACCTAGCAGTGCCCAGGCTCGGCCATGGCCGAGCCACATCGAGCCATGGTCGAGCCATATCGAGCCAAAATGTGCCAAAAAGCTAGCCAAGGGTCTATGAAGGTGCTTCCGGGTCAAACTTGGTCAAACCCGGGAATTTTAAGCCTCTAAGGCTATTTTGGCGCATTTAAACCCAATTAAATGTAATATAAATAGGAGACTTCTTTCATTTCGAAAACACCTCTCATTTTCTCCCAACCCAAGCATGGGTTTGGGATTAAAAAAATCCTCTCTCTAGTTTTTAAGATCTAATTTCTCTCTCTTAGGTTTTAGATTCAATTTCAAGCTTTGATGTAATTTCTTTTCTAGATTTAGATTTACTTTCATGCTTGGCCTTGGGTTTATAAGCCTAAGAAGAATCCAAATACTTCCAAATACTCCTTTGGATTGTTACTTTTGATGCAATTACATTCAAGCTTTGTTTCATTTCCTAATTCAAGTAAGTTTCCTTTCAATTTCATGTTTTATGCTTTAATTCCATGCTTTGTTCTTCATTTCCATGCTTGTTCTTCATGTTATGCTTTTAGCCTTAGAACCTTGAATTCATGATGAAACATATGAATTGGCTATGGAATCTAGATGAGTGACACATCTAGATCATAGATCGACTCTTGGATCATCTGGATTTTGAGTTTTACACATGCTTTATTTTGAATTAAATTTTTGTGCTTTGTTTCATGCTTAATGTTAGATCTAGTCTTCATTACTTGTTATTCTTCATAAAGTTTTAAACTTTCCCATCTATTTTCATTGCTTTATCCATTCATGCTTCAATTTTAGTTAATTTGCATTATTTGAGTTTTTATGCATAGTTGTACCTTGTGCTTGCATGCTTGTACTTGGTGAAACATTGTATTTTCTTGCTTATTTCCATTACTTGCTTGCATTTACATATTGAGGCACACGATGAGGCATTCTACCCACTTGAAATTTCAATTCCTAGGATAGTTAGCTATTTTATTTGCTTTATTTTCATTTTTCTTTTATTTTTAAAGCTCGAAACACTTTGAATTCTACAAATGAATCGAATTCCGATAATACCAAGCCATGAACCCGTTGATTTATTTCAACACCACGAAAAAATACACTTCAAAATGGCGCCATTGAGACTCGGCTTGGTTAAGGTTTTCGATTTGATCGTAATTTCTTTGTGTTTTTGGCTTATTTTGTTATTTGACATTTTTTTGTTTGAGTATGCAAGGCACGTATAACTATAATTATGGTGGATACATTCCCGGCATGGGAGGGCATGATGTAAACCATGTCGGGAATGAGACATTGTATAATGGGTATGACAACGTGGGAGGGCATGGTGCAAACCACGTTGCCAACGGTGGCTACGGTTATGGGAGACCCGGCATGGGAGGGCATGGTGCAAACCATGTCGGGTTTGATGGTTTTTCGGGCATAAATGGCTCCTTGGGGGGTTATGGTGCTCAAAGTCCCTATCCAAACGTGCAAGCCCCGACTTCCCGCCCGTATGGCTATGATGCTCCTCACTATTCTACGAACGTGCAAAGCCCAACTTCCGGCCCGTATGGCTATGATACTACTCATTATAATTCAAATATGCGTCGCCCGAAGCCCGGCACATATGGAGCTCCTCCCGTTTTTCATTCCAATCCTATGCCGACTACGACTCCAAGTGGAAATGTGGGGGGTGGATATCCGAGTCCCACCCCGTATGGTGGTAATGGCATTCCCGTTCATGGTCCGAATATGCATTATGGTCGCTTTGGGAATTCCGACCCGTGTCGAGGTTCTTCTACTCCGGATTACTATTTTGGGATGAACATACCCATATCCCCTCAAGATCTCGAAGAGTATGAGTTGTTTGGTGGTCCGGGCTCTAATATCACATGTGGCTCTCCCATCCGCAATATGGGAGATATTAGTAGAACTTTTTTGGGATGTGGATGGTGTGGATCGCGTGGTCATGATACCGATTGCCCGGAACTCTCCTCGCCAATGCCTCCCTCGGAAAACGTGTGTGGGGATCATGGACTTCATGTGGAACCCGATTGTGATATGCCATCTTTTGCTCAACCACCGTCTCATTATCCGGTTGTTACTCCTCATGTGGGCCCTTATCATCCGAATATCCCGGTGATTTCTACTACTCCACCTCCCGATCCGGATCCATGGGCCATTACAAGCCAATTCTCAAGTCCAC
>BMAC01000301.1:49582-60419 GCA_014905375.1 Phtheirospermum japonicum | reverse complement strand
GGTTTATAAGCCTAAGAAGAATCCAAATACTTCCAAATACTCCTTTGGATTGTTACTTTTGATGCAATTACATTCAAGCTTTGTTTCATTTCCTAATTCAAGTAAGTTTCCTTTCAATTTCATGTTTTATGCTTTAATTCCATGCTTTGTTCTTCATTTCCATGCTTGTTCTTCATGTTATGCTTTTAGCCTTAGAACCTTGAATTCATGATGAAACATATGAATTGGCTATGGAATCTAGATGAGTGACACATCTAGATCATAGATCGACTCTTGGATCATCTTGATTTTGAGTTTTACACATGCTTTATTTTGAATTAAATTTTTGTGCTTTGTTTCATGCTTAATCTTAGATCTAGTCTTCATTACTTGTTATTCTTCATAAAGTTTTAAACTTTACCGTCTATTTTCATTGCTTTATCCATTCATGCTTTCAATTTTAGTAAATTTGCATTATTTGAGTTTTTATGCATAGTTGTACCTTGTGCTTGCATGCTTGTACTTAGTGAAACATTGTATTTTCTTGCTTATTTCTATTACTTGCTTGCATTTACATATTGAGGCACACGATGAGGCATTCTACCCACTTGCAATTTCAATTCCTAGGATAGTTAGCTATTTTATTTGCTTTATTTTCATTTTCCTTTTATTTTTAAAGCTCGAAACACTTTGAATTCTACAAATGAATCGAATTCCTATAATACCAAGCCATGAACCCGTTGATTTATTCCAACACCACGAAAAAATACACTTCAATTATATAAGTTAGTTTTCTCTAAATCGAAAATTCCACCATTAAACTAATTATTCCCCTATTTTACAGAGCAAAAGCAGCAAAATCACTCTAGAGATATTCTTAATCCTAATTCTTGCAAACAAACGTATCCGATCGGAGAACTAATCAAGCAGTTCCATCCATTCGGAAGAAAGGAATCAATTCCAATTTGTCTCCCTCAAGCCTCAAGAACACGAATCTACAATTTTTGAGGTAAAATGGCTTGAACTCGAACTCATTAACTGCTTAGTAATTGGTTTTTAGAGGATTTTGAAAGGTGATTGATTGTCGGGAGGATTTGGAGGTTGTTTTGGGTTGAAAGTTTGTCGCACAGCAGGTGTTAGATAAAATTCCTGAAAGAGTTTTTGTGTCTATATTTTCAAAGTTCTTTTTGTTATCGCAATGGCTTCTGGTTCATGATCGAGGAAGGGAAATACCTTGGGAAGAATTCGTGGGAAAGGAACGAGAAACGTCGAGGGAGGTTTGGCTCCATTTGACTTAATTAACGAAAGGGAGGTGACGTTGTACAAGTCCTTGATTACACGGGACGTTTATGCTCCTCGGTATATCGAAATAGATTTGTGGAATATTCAGATTGCCATGAACGATAAAACGGCGGAGAAATTCATGGCAGGCATCAAGGCCCTCGACTTGGAAAAGTGGGCTGACATTAGGAAACCCGGATACCAAACTCTAATGCTTGAGTTCTTTATGACCTACAAGCCCGTTGCCAATGGCTCTTTCGAGTGCCAATTCCATAATTGTCCACTTCGTACCACCAAAGGCGACCTCGATGTTATATTTGGAATCAACAGTGACAAAGAGGCAGATGAATCATTTCAGCACGATGATTACGAAAAGAAAAATTGGTGGATGAAACTTTCGGGAGCACCACCGGAGCCCGAGTGCCATTTTAACTCTACTTCATTAAGATCGAATGCCATGTATTTGACGTATAAATTTTTTATGAAAGTGTTTCTTGGAAAGGAGGACATGACACGGATCTCGTCGTCCGAATTATGAGCCTTGTGGATCACGCACCACCGGGGAGACGCAAATCTTTATCCACTTCTAATGGGTGCGATAGAGAACGTTCAACGAATGAACGATAGAAAGGCGGCGAAGCTCACCTTGGGCACATTCATCACCGAGCTCGCACAGTATCACAACTGCAACGCTTATGACGATGACATCATCTATCTGAGTGTGTCGATGCAGGTTGAGATTCAGACATTCAACGGTCGGAGTATTTCCATTCCGACTTTCATGATGCCCTCGGACAAGAGAAGGGCCGAAGCAGTCGAGGACACCGACGACGAGAATGATGATGATGATGATGAAGACGAGGATATTGAGGAAGACTCCGAGGAGGACAAAGATGATGGAAACACGGGTTTCCAAGGATACACGCACGGAGACTATGGGGAAGGTCTCGAGTATGGCAGGTACGGTGGAGGGTACTATGACGGTAGTGGTACCTACGCGAGTGGAGGGAGTAGTTATCAGTACTACTCCGATGCGCAATGGAGGCAGTAGTAGGACTTCCAGACAAGCATGATGGATTAGATAAGGCAACTGAGCATCAATCAAGAAGAGTACTCTAGGGATGCTCGACAAGATGTTTGGGAAGCGTGCGAGGCAGCCAGGGGATATCAAAGCTCATCGTAGGGATTGGGTGATAGCATGGCCACGACAAATCAGTATCTAGCGAGATTGAATGACAACGTCGAGGCTAACCATGGCTAACTGACCTCCAACGACAAACGTTTGATGAGGATTGAGCATCGCTATCCACCACCACCTCCAGACGACATGGGCTAGTAGGCGGGCCCATGCCCCAATTTGTATCAATTCTATCCAAACTTTTACTTTCTTTAATTTTTCATTTGTGTTGAGTGCGTGGGTGTCTGTACTAAATAATTGATTTGGATTTTTGCATGTTTGAACTATTCCTTCCCTGTTTATTGCTTGTTTTACTCAGCAAATAGGAGATTTCTCATTTTTTTTGCAGGGGGGGTGAAACCGGTCAAGATTCGACATAATAGGTATCCTCCGGTCGGATGGACAGTAGTATTCGACTGGATAAAACCTACTATCCTCTTATCCAATCGGACAAAGACGATAACCGGTCAGACATGTTAATTGCACTTTATCCGGTCGGACGAGTACTATATCCGATCGGATGTATCTGGCTGCATGCATAATTCAAATCATTTTTGTCATTTTATTTACTTTTTGTCATTTTATTGTATGACTACGTACAAATTAAGAAATTGCTTATGTCATCTTTAGTTGAGATCATTCTCATGCTTATTTGTGTTTTTACTGGCTTGCCTGTCAAAATTATGTATTATGTGATCTATCGTTAGAGTCTTTTGAGATTGTTTAGTGCAAAAGTTTTCAAAACCTACTTATATATATAATTATTTGAAACAACATTTAGTCATTAGCAATTTTGCGAAGCTTTTAAAACTCGATTACCTTGCTTTCAAAGTTTGAATAAAACCCTTCTAAGAAGCCTTGTGTGTTTATCAACATTACATGATGTGATTCGATAAGTGTTTTGAGAAGTATCTAAGTCGCATGTGTACATTTAGTTTTGGAAATGACGATGCAATTTTGCAAAGCTTTTAAAACTCGACCACCTTGCTTTCA
Organism: Phtheirospermum japonicum; assembly: GCA_014905375.1. Classification (NCBI taxonomy): domain Eukaryota; kingdom Viridiplantae; phylum Streptophyta; class Magnoliopsida; order Lamiales; family Orobanchaceae; genus Phtheirospermum; species Phtheirospermum japonicum. The sequence continues at coordinate 56,989 of BMAC01000301.1, read as the reverse complement.
AAGTTTGAATAAAACCCTTCTAAGAAGTCTTGTGTGTTTATCAACATTACATGATGTGATTCGATAAGTGTTTTGAGAAGTCTCTAAGTCGCATGTGTACATTTGGTTTTGGAAATGACGATAGGCACATATAAAATCTGATTCCAGCTATATTCAAAAATAAAAACCACAATAAATTCCTAATAAGCCCCTTTGAGCCTTTATTCCATCTCTTTGTTAGCTGTGGGCATCATTATAGCTCTTATTTCATTTAAGTTTGTGAGATGAGAATTTTATTTATTATTGATCTATTGAGATTGACGATTGCAGGGTGAGAATTAATGGAGTTTATAATTAAGAGAGAGAGAGAGAGAGAGAGAGAGAGAAATAATAATAATAATAATAATAATAATAATAATAATAATAATAATAATAATAATAATAGGAAATTAAAGGTACTTAAGTTCTTTAAGAGCATCTAGATATTAAGAATAAAGTATATGTATAAAGGCAAGTATTCGGTATTTGGGTGAGAAATAACCTTAGTTATAAAAGGCTAAAAGTACTAGTACATGGTTATTCTGGGAGGATTGAGGAGCAAATTATTCTCTATGCTTAAAAATGTTTGATTGAGTGAGTTATTGATTGTGTTTGTTCGCGAGTTAGCCACACATCTTTATATATGACATACCTTACCAAAGAGCCAACATTACAACCCCAAAAGTCCTAATCGATTCTTGATTAAATGTGCACACATATATACGATGTACGAGTCGTTGAATGCATATTTATGTTGATCCGAACGTATACACTTACCTTTTGAAAAACATTACCGAATGAGTGCACCACTATATTTTCCCCTTTTATGAGGACGCATTCTTTTGATTTCAAGGTGAAAAGGTAACACGAGCTTAACTTGAGAGTTTTCAACAAATGTGTTTATATTTGCAAAACAAGTTATATGCACAACATGACTCTTTGACCTAACTACTTTCATTCTTTCTTGATTTTGATTCTTTCATTTGTTCGAGGACGAACAAACCAATAAAGCATGGGGTGGTTGATTCATACGTTTTTGTTACACTTTTGTACATATTTTGAGTCATGATTGAGTCTTTTTACTATCTTTTCAGGTTAAGAATAAGCTATTTTGCATGATTTTGCTTTATTTGGCTTTTTGCTTAACTTTTCAACTTTTCAATCAATAATTGGTCATTTTGGACCATTTTTCTTATTTTTCTCTTTCAGCTGAATCACTTGACAAACCCGGGAGATGAAGACAAAGGATTCAGCGCTCAAAACAGCCAAAAGAACACTTGTCCGATCGGATGAACTCCATAACTGAATGGATTGGCCTCCAAAGCATGCACCGGTCGGATAAGCACTATGTCCGTTCGGACAACAAGATAGAAACTTTCACCCGATCGGACTCATGAACAATCCGATCGGACATCTACGTTATAAACGCATATTTTCAGGATTCTTCTGTTACGAAATGGCTTTTGAGCCTTTAGAACCTAGAAAATCTCAGAGGAAACATATCCTTTCATCCCTAGACTGGATCATATGCCATTAGAAGAGAGAATTGACAACTTTCTCTTACCTTTGACTTAGAGCCCTTACGACAAAAATATAGAAGTTCGATTGTTTCGTGATAACCGCTGGAGTCGGAGGTTCATGACAAGAGCTTCCAGAATTCAACGAGGTTCATCTCATTCTCAGGATAGCTGGAGTTAGCAAGGATCCATCGTAGTATTGTGATAGTGTTTTCTCGTAATTTAGTAAATTCTACACCCAATATCTTGTTAATTAGTTTAGATTTTTGTGATATTATGTTTGGATATTTCGTTTGAATCGTTTATGATGAAGTTCTTGTGAACGATTTGGTGAAGAATTTCTATACGTTAATTAGTTGATTCGTATTATCGTGATTTGGATGTTTTGGTATGGTTTGTTCTAATTAGAATTTCTTTTGGATAACGTTTTGGTGAATGCATATCTATTATTTGATGAAATGTTCGAATGATACTTGGTGGAACGGTCTTTAGTTCTAGTAAGAATAGTTATTGGTAGAATTCGTGAATCGATTAAACAACTCTTACAAAGAGGTTGACACCCTCGAAGCAAGATAGGTTTCAAATCAAGTTTTTTAAATTAAGTTCCTTCGAAGTTTTCCAAACAAAAGCCCGTTGATCGTGTGTTTAGAATTAGAGCTTGTGTTTTTATTCATAATAAAAATCGTTGACTACGTATTTCCACTTCTCGAGAGAATCCACCCGGTTTAACTTGTCAGTCTACGAGTGACCTCATTCTCTTGCGGGCAAACTAACTTGTTTTCAAACATAGACGTGCATGGTTTAACTTGGATTTAATCTTGAAAAACAGAAAGTTTGGATTAACAAGCGAACACATTAATGTGCATAAACTGACACTTACTTGTGCACAAACACATCACACTTGCATCAGAGGACAACCACATCGGACGACAACACGCGCAGAGTTTTTTAATCATAACACGTACAGAACTTTACTTGATTAACTCAAAAATCCAAACTCAAAATCCCAATAATTAGATGAAATCTTGAAAAACTCCCCTAATTAAAATAAAAACATTACCTGATTCGTTAAAAAATTAGTTGAAATCTTGAAATTCGAACAGGATTCTACGATCTACTCCGGCCAACCCTAAATTCAAACACGACTGTCACGCCAATCTCTCCTACTCCATCCCAATCCTAAATTCGAACAGGATTGAAGGAACATGATTGATTCTTCAATAAACAGGTTCCTTGAAAAATTATATAGATAAATTAAATGATGAATCGAGTAGGAGATGGAAATGGTTTTTGATGAATCGGCTAGGAGACAATTTTTTTTTTATGAATTGAGTTGCAGGAGACGAAAAATTTTGCGGATAAAAGCTTCCCCACGTTTCTTGTGGTTTAAGTTCTTAATTTATTTCACTACAAAAAAACAGAAGTTTTCCGAGGGAAAAACCGAGGAAACCGACTTCCCTCGGAATTTTCCGAGGGAAAAACCGAGGGGAATAAAATTCCCTCGGTAATTTCCGAGGGAAATCAAATCCCTCGGCATTTCCCTCGGGTTTTTGGCGCCATACTTTCCCGCCATGATTTCAGAGGAAAAAATCGACGGTTTTTGCGAGGGAAATAATTCCGAGGGAAACGAATTTACCTCGGTTTAGTTTTTATTTTTTTTAAATATTGATTAGAATTCCGAGGGAATTAAATTTCCCTCGGAATAAAACCGAGGGGAAGTTAATTCCCTCGGAATTTTAATGAATATTTTTAAAAAAATATAAAAATATAAAAAAAAAAATAGGAGGAGGGTTACGATCGATCGATGAACTCCATCGGTTGGAAACGCAAAGCGATGTAGCGTCGTGATTTTTCCAAATTAGAGAAGGGGTGCGTCTAAGCGTCCAGGAACCACGGGGGTCGGGCGTCGATCGTTCGGCACACGTTTTCTATTTTCTTTCGATTTAAATGAAAAAATGGAAAAAACCCCAAAAAATAGAAAAAATAGTAGAAAATAGAAACGAATCCCATCATTTCACGACTGGGGCGGGGAGGGGTGCGTCTCGACGTCGTGGAACCACGGGGGTCGGGCGTCGATCGTTCCGCGCGCGTTTTTCTATTTTTTTCGATTTTAGATGAATAATGGAAAAAAAACCAAAAAATAGAAAATATAGTAAAAAATAGTAAGAACACCCGAGAAATTACTCCCGGGGCGGGGAGGGGTGCGCCTCGGCGACCCGGAAATAATCCCTATTTTCTTTCTAATTTTTTCTATTTTTTTCCTATTTATTTCGATTTTTTTTTATTTTTTGAACATTGCGAGGGAAACAATATCCTCGGAATTCCGAAGGATAAATGAAAAAAGTCCCTCGGAATTCCGAGGGATATTGTTTCCCTCGGAATGTTCAAAATAAAAAAAAAATCGAAATAAATAGGAAAAAAAAGAAAAATCGTAAAAACGAAACCGATCCTATCATATTAGGCACGTGGGGTGGTTTTGACCCCAAATTCGATCGAAAAATACCACCGAACACGTGCGTGTCCACACGTGTCGTGAGATTCGACCAACAACAAGCTACGATCGATCGATGAACTCCATCGGTTGGAAACGCAAAGCGATGTAGCGTCGTGATTTTTCCAAATTAGAGAAGGGGTGCGTCTCGGCGTCATGGAACCACGGGGGTCGGGCGTCGATCGTTTCGGCACACGTTTTCTATTTTCTTTCGATTTAAATGAAAAAATGGAAAAAAACCCAAAAAATAGAAAAAATAGTAAAAATAGAAACGAATCCCATCATTTCACGACCGGGGCGGGGAGGGGTGCGTCTCGGCGTCGTGGAACCACGGGGGTCGGGCGTCGATCGTTCCGCACGCGTTTTCTATTTTTTTCGATTTTAGATGAATAATGGAAAAAAACCCAAAAAAATAGAAAAATAGTAAAAAATAGTAAGAAGACCCGAGAAATTACTCCCGGGGCGGGGAGGGGTGCGGCCTCGGCGACCCGGAAATAATCCCTATTTTCTTTCTAATTTTTTCTATTTTTTTCCTATTTATTTCGATTTTTTTATTTTTTGAACATTTGCGAGGGAAAACAATATCCCTCGGAATTCCGAGAATAAATGAAAAAGTCCCCTCGGAATTCCGAGGGATATTGTTTCCCTCGGAATGTTCAAAAATAAAAAAAAATACGAAATAAATAGGAAAAAAAAGAAAAATCGTAAAAAACGAAACCGATCCTATCATATTAGGCACGTGGGGTGGTTTTGACCCCAAATTCGATCGAAAAATACCACCGAACACGTGCGTGTCCACACGTGTCGTGAGATTCGACCAACAACAAGCTACGATCGATCGATGAACTCCATCGGTTGGAAACGCGAAGCGATGTAGCGTCGTGGATTTTTCCAAATTAGAGGAGGGGTGCGTCTCGGCGTCGTGGAACCACGGGGGTCGGGCGTCGATCGTTCCGCACGCGTTTTCTATTTTTTTCGATTTTAAGATGAAAAATGGAAAAAAAAACCCAAAAAATAGAAAATATAGTAAAAAATAGTAAGAAGACCCGAGAAATTACGCCCGGGGCGGGGAGGGTGCGCCTCGGCGACCCGGAAATAATCCCTATTTTTTTCTATTTTTTTCTATTTTTTCCTATTTATTTCGATTTTTTTTTATTTTTGAACATTCCGAGGGAAACAATATCCCTCGGAAATTCCGAGGAATAAATGAAAAAGTCCCTCGGAATTCCGAGGGATATTGTTTCCCTCGGAATGTTCAAAAATAAAAAAAATTTGAAATAAATAGGAAAAAAATAGAGAAATCGTAAAAACGAAACCGATCCTATCATATTAGGCCACGTGGGGTGGTTTTGACCCCAAATTCGATCGAAAAATACCACCGAACACGTGCGTGTCCACACGTGTCGTGAGATTTCGACCAACAACCAAGCTACGAATCGATCGATGAACTCCATCGGTTGGAAACGCAAAGCGATGTAGCGTCGTGATTTTTCCAAATTAGAGAAGGGGTGCGTCTCGGCGTCGTGGGACCACGGGGGTCGGGCGTCGATCGTTGTCCGGCACACGTTTTCTATTTTCTTTTCGATTTAAATGAAAAAAATGGAAAAAAAACCCCAAAAAATAGAAAGAATAGTAAAAAATAAGAGAACGAATCCCATCATTTCAACGACGGTGGCGGGGAGGGGTGCGTCCTCGGCGTCGTGGAACCACGGGGTTCGGGCGTCGATCGTTCCACACGCGTTTTCTATTTTTTTTCGATTTTAGATGAATAATGGAAAAAACCCAAATAGAAAAATAGTAAAAAATAGTAAGAAGACTCGAGAAATTACTCCGGGCGAGGAGGGGTGCGCCTCGGCGACCGGAAATAATCCCTATTTTCTTTCTAATTTTTTCTATTTTTTCCTATTTATTTCGATTTTTTTTATTTTTTGAACATTGCGAGGGAAATAATATCCTCGGAATTCCGAGTGATAAATGAAAAAGTCCCTCGGAATGTTCAAAAATAAAAAAAAAAATCAAAAAAATAGGAAAAAAATGGAAAATCGTAAAAACGAAACCGATCCTATCATATTAGGCACGTGGGGTGGTTTTGACCCCAGATTTCGATCGAAAAATACCACCGAACACGTGCGTGTCCACACGTAGTCGTGAGATTCGACCAACAACAAGCTACGATCAATCGATGAACTCCATCGGTTGGAAACGCAAAGCGATGTAGCGTCGTGATTTTCCCAAATTAGAGGAAGGGTGCGTCTCGGCGTCGTGGAACCCACGGGGGTCGGGACGTCGATCGTTCCGCACGCGTTTTCTATTTTCTTTCGATTTTAAATGAAAAAATGGAAAAAACCCCCAAAAAAATAGAAAAAATAGTAAAAAATAGAAACGAATCCCATCATTTCACGACCGGGCGGGGAGGGGTGCGTCTCGGCGTCGTGGAACCACGGGGGTCGGGCCGTCGATCGTTCCGGACGCGTTTTCTATTTTTTTTCGATTTTAGATGAATAATGGAAAAAAACCCAAAGAAATAGTAAAAAAATAGTAAGAAGTCCCCGAGAAATTACTCCCGGGGCGGGGAGGGGTGCACCTCGGTGACCCGGAAATAATCCCTATTTCTTTCTAATTTTTCTATTTTTTCCTATTTATTTGATTTTTTTTTATTTTTTGAACATTCCGAAGGAAACAATATCCCTCGAAATTCCGAGGGATAAATTATGATTTTAAAGATTCGAAATGAGAAACTGTCATCCCAGTTCATTTGATGGTCAGAAGGCGAATTGAAATGAAAAAGTCCCTCGCAATTCCGAGGGATATTGTTTTCCCTCGAAATGTTCAAAAATAAAAAAAAATCGAACAAATAGGAATAAAATGAAAAATCGTAAAAACGAAACCGATCGTGATTTTTCCAAATTAGAGGAGGGGTGGCGTCTCGGCGTCGTGGAACCACGGGGGTCGGGCGTCGATCGTTTCGCACGCGTTTTCTATTTTCTTTCGATTTTAAATGAAAAAATGGAAAAAACCCAAAAGAAATAGAAAAATAGTAAAAAATAGAAACGAATCCCATCATTTCACGACCGATGCGGGGAGGGGTGCGTCTCGGCGTCGTGGAACCACAGGGGGTCAGGCGTCGATCGTTCCGCACGCGTTTTCTATTTTTTTTTTTTTTTAGATGAATAATGGAAAAAAAACCCAAAAAAATAGTAAAAAATAGTTAGAAGACCTGAGAAATTACTCCCAGGGCAGGGAGGGGTGCGCCTCGGCGACCCGAAAATAATCCCCTATTTTCTTTCTAATTTTTTCTATTTTTTTCTATTTATTTCGATTTTTTTTTATTTTTTGAACATTACGAGGGAAACAATATCCCTCGGAATTCCGAGGGATAAA
>BMAC01000301.1:29833-46225 GCA_014905375.1 Phtheirospermum japonicum | reverse complement strand
GATCGTTCCGCACGCGTTTTCTATTTTTTTTTTTTTTTAGATGAATAATGGAAAAAAAAACCAAAAAAATAGTAAAAAATAGTTAGAAGACCTGAGAAATTACTCCCAGGGCAGGGAGGGGTGCGCCTCGGCGACCCGAAAATAATCCCTATTTTCTTTCTAATTTTTTCTATTTTTTCCTATTTATTTCGATTTTTTTTTATTTTTTGAACATTACGAGGGAAACAATATCCCTCGGAATTCCGAGGGATAAATGATAGGGTGCCACGGGATTTTATTTAAGTTTTCAAAATATTTTCAGAAAAATGTGACGGTGGTAATTGCTTATTTGGAACTTGGCGAAGTGACGCGATGCATATAAATCACTTGTTTTAGAATTAATAACATATTGAAAATTTTGAAACGAAGTTTCGAATTATTCCAATATTCCTTAGACCCGTTTGAAATTTAGTATCAAATATAAAGTTTGATACTAAATTTCGAATTGTCCCATTTTTGGACAGTTTGAGAATGTGACTTGTAGTATAGTTATCTTATGTGTATATTTTTTTCTTTAGTTTTGATATTTCGGTTTCTGCATCTCTCGAATTGTTCTCGGGTGCACTGAAATATACGTGCACTACGAGAAYTGGGGGGAGATGCTGCCGAAATTTTGAATCTAAGAAAAATACATATGTTAAGATAATACATACTACTAAAATGTCATGTTCTTGAATGGGATAGAAGACTTACCAATTATAAATCGAATTCACCCATTCTTCTCGTAAAGCTGCCGAATTCACCCATTCGATCAGATATGGGGTCGGCTAATCGTTTAGCTGATTTCGACACCGACTACATGGGTCTCGGTAGTGATCATCCAGCGACGCAGACCCCGGCGCATACCCCGACACAGACGCCGACGTCGCATACTCCATCGACTACATGGGTCTCGGTAGTGATCACCCATTACCGTTTCGACCGAACGCATGATTATTCTGAAATTTTCAAATATTTTTTATAATAATTGGTTTACTTATTTGTCAATTCTTTAATTACTTTTCTCAAATTTTTGGGAATTTTAATAATTGAACAGGAATTAAAATTAAAATTAAAAATTAAAAATTAATAAAAAAATTAAAACTGAGGGATTTTCCCTCGGAAATATAAAAACATAAAAATAATAATAAAAACAAACCGAGGGAATATTCCCTTGGAAATAGCACAGGTCCGAGGGATAACAATCCCTCGGTTTTCCGAGGGAAATATATTCCCTCGGATATTTGCTATTTCCGAGGAAAACAAATCCCTCGGAATTCCGAAGGAATACGAGTCCCTCGGAATTCCGAGGGATTTGTTTCCCTCGGAAACGTCAAATATCCGAGGAAAATATTCCCTCGGAAGTCCCTCGGAAAACCGAGGGATTGCGCGGAAGAGATTCCGAGAGACATGTCCCTCGGAATCATTTTTCCGAGGGATTTTATCCCTTGGAACAAAATTCCGAGGATGCTTTTTTCGAGGGAATTTTTCCCTCGGTTTTTCCCTCAGTTTTGGGAAAACCGAGGGATTTTTCCTGTGTACCGAGGGAAAATTCCCTCGAAATGTTTTGCTTTTTTTTTTTTTGTAGTGTTTGATTAAATTAGAGACCCATTAGATTAGATATAATGGGTTAAGAATTTTATTCTCATTTCTCACTCATATACCCGATTCTCACCGGAACCCAACCCTATATATATATATATATATATATAATATATATATATATATATATATATATACGGGTGGGTTCAAATGGAACCATGTTATTATTTGCGAACCTGCGAACTAGTGCTTTTATTATATACCAGCAGTGCTTTTATTATACAATCACAGTGCTTTATTAATATTTCCAGTTATATACACTAGTAGTGTTTTTATTATACAATCATAATACTTTTTAATTAAATAAGGAAATACACAAAAATCTGATCCATCCCTTTAATTAGATATAAGTTCCATAATTGGACCTTAAGTTCACATATTTGTTAATTCTGTTGACACCTTACTTAGGTGTGAACCTCACAATCACTCAAATGGCATGTGTCATTTTGTTATATATTTGAAATCTGATGTGGCATTATCACATTATTTTTCTTAATAGGCTTCGTTTTATGTAAAATTGTCCAATGGTTTATATTAGCAAATTTTTTTATTTATTTGGTCTTCCAAAAATTCTAGGGTTTTGCTCACAGAATCCTCCCACTCTCCTCGCCTGCTTCATCTCGCTCTTTTTTTTTTTGCCCATCTGCTCCACCTCACCTTTGTCAACCTAAAGGTAAAACAAACCATTCTCCATTCGCCCCCTTTGAAAAACCCGTATTCCTTCTCTATTTTCTTAAATCAACAACAAGCTTCTACAAGTGGTATGATAGTAAATCAAATATTCTTAGATTGAGATTCAGATTTTTATTTCTAGATCTGATCGATATTTTGTCTAATCGAAAGCACTTTGGTTTAAGATCCATGATTTGATTCATATTCTGTGCCCATGCAATATTTTGGTTTATAATATGTGCCTGTGTTTTTCAAGATTTTCGATATTCATCAAGTCAGATAATTAATAAATCAACCCTATATGGGTTTAGCAATCGTGTGATTTGCAAATTTGTCGATTTTCTTCTCCAGGTTTTTGATATACGAATTTTCTCTATTAATCATTTGATGGTGAGTGTTTCTTTTTTTTTTTTTCACATTTTGGTTGAGATCTATTTGTTCTAGGGTGGATTCGATTTATTTATTTTCCAGCTATTGAAGATCCAATTTTTTTTTTCAGTGTTTTTTTTTCATGATAAATCGATGTTGGTTTCAATTTTGCTTAGATCTAAATTCAAATTTGGGATTTGTTTTTCGAAAATTATAATTGTACTCATGATCTGAATAAATATTGTTGTTGTTGATATGTTTTATTTCCTCTCCCTCACCCTTAAATTTCTCGACGGATCAAAAAATCTATTATGTTATGTCTCTAACCCTCCCCTTAATTTTCTCCACCAACTCCGATTAATTTTTTCTTTTTTTAAATTCTCTCCTTCATTCGAAATTCGATTCTGGTATTGCTGTTTTAACAAATATATCGAATTCCACTAACAACCAATATCAATTCCAAAAATTGAGTAAGTGTTTTCCATTTTCAAATCCATTGCCTGGATCTGCAAATCAACTTCTTCAAATTGTTCCTATTTCAACAAAATGAATATCTGGTACTATGTTCTTTGTATTTTTATATTTAATAAATAATTATTTAGAATTAACTTATTGAATTTTTATTTATTTTTAACTAATTTTTATGTTTTATGTTTTTTGTTTTTGGTCATTAAGACTATTGATGTGACATTTTTAAATATTCGTTATGCAATTAATATTATTATCAAGGAACAAAATAAATAATTATATTTTTTAATTATGTACAGAATAAATATAATAAGTACATGTGACATTTTATTTAGTACATATTCGATGGAAATGTGGTAAGGGGGGGCTATAATTGGATACTATTGTCTCGCTTTTAATAAAATCATCTCTACAAAATCATTTTATATTTTTTTAATGATTTTTCTTTTCTTTATTGATTTTTTTGACAGTGGACAAGAAAAAACATGCGAGGACACGACTTAGGACAAGGTTTTTTCGAAATTATTATATTTTTACTTTTAATTTGTATACGTTGCAACTTAGCTTGGAACCATGGAATTGTTGATTTATCTTACTATCATAATACTAAGGTACCAGTGGAGTGATGATGGGGGTCACTTAATCCTGCGCCTCCTTGCTTAAGACTATATTTATTGGCGCCCACATAGATGATTGGTCGGCCTCCACTCCATGTGGGTAATTTATTAAAAAATAATAATAATAATAATAATTGGTTGAAGTTGGTTTGTTTGGGCCGACTACAAATCATACAAATGCAATCTGGTCTGTTTTAAAAAAAGAACTAAAATTACGAGTACACGACATGTATAACTTGTATATACGAGGTAGACAATGTCGTGTACTAAAGTTAAACAAAAAAAAAAAACTCAAATCATGAGATGAGAGTACAGTACACGATATGTCAAACTCATGTAGACGAGATAAACATATCGTATACTAATTTTTTTTTCAAATTATTTCAAAATTGGTTTTTTTCTAACAAAATTCAAATTTTAGTTTAACTTTATTTTAATTTATTTATAACGATTAATTATACTTTAATTTAAGAATAACATCAAAATAATTTATATAATGTCGTGGTTGGGTGGTCATGGTTAAACCACAGAATATAAGTGTGGCTGGGCTTAGAGTAACATTGGTATGTGGAATTAAATATTGAAAATGTTTGTAGTGGGTATTTGTTGTGGATGCTTATATTTATAGTCTAAAAAAGTGGACCCTAAAGTCATGTCGACTGAGCTTTTATGGTTTCCGAAAACCAATTTTTTAGTGTTTGGAGGCCAAATGAATAGTAAAAACCTTATTTGTTTAGAGGTTCAATATAATGTCATTACTGCAACATATCAAATCATACGGTTAATGGAGGATCTTGTACTATTTTATTATGTCATTGTGATTAGAATATTAATTTATTTGCGAGCACGTGTACAAAAACAATGATTAGTTGAGTATGTATGTGTGTGTTTCCTCAAAGTCTCAATAGAGGCACAAAATATAGTCCCAAAAAATAAAAATAAAATTTTATTTCCTCTTTTGAATAATCTACAAATCAAACACACTTGATCCCTTGCCTCCTCCCAAAGAAATAAAGGTAAAAATCACTTGGCCTAATCTCTCGTGGTTTGCAAGAGTGCAAGTTAAAGAATAAGTAATTCGATGTGCTGAGGTACTTGTCCTTGAAGTTGTTATTTTGCATAATTCCTTGCAGTTCGCACTGCATCTAACTCCTCTAACTCATCGTGAGCCACTAGCATTGATCCATAAATTGCTTTGTCTTTTTCCCCATATATCTCATCAGTGTCCATTAGTGTATGGAAATAGTCTGTCTGATAACGAGGATCAATAATTATTTTCTCAAGCACAACACAGTTATTCACGAGGTACCTCACCAATTCAACATCACTGGCGCGCCCATAATAGCCTAAGAACTTGACCACCTTAAGATGATGGTGTGGAGAATGTATAGCATTCTCAATGTTTCTGTCTGTCCTTAATAATTCGTGCCAACTCATCTGTCACGCCAAAACGGAATAGTGAGTTGATCAATTTTGCTTACAGACCCAAAAGATATGAGGCATATTCCATAGGCAAACATTCGAGATATAAGTAGAAAGGAAATAATAGTCTGCAATAAGAAAACTTATTTGCTGAAAAGCATATAAAAACACTAGATGGCAAACCATAGAAAGTAGCTTTTTGTGGAGCTCACCTTGATGACAAATTCTTGTAAGTAAGGAGCTGCCCTTATAAAAGAAGTTAGCCCAATAATACTTTCATCACCTCTTGTAGAAATATTCTATTTCCAACTTCTTCAAATTAGGTAGTACAGGGAACTTGCAGTACTCCTCGATAAATTTCTGCAAATTATATAGAAATACTTTTAAAACCACATAGCATATGATATGGTGCAAATATATAATAATTAATACTTTATATATAAATCAAACTACAAAGAAATGGACGTCTGTCAGTCTAACCATCTTGACATTGAGGTACAACGTAAGAATCTCCAATTGGGACAGGCAACAGTGTAGTGCAGGAACCAATTTTTGCACTTTTTCATGCACACAACTAACATATACCTCGACCAGCTTTGGAAAATTCTCAAGCAAGAGTGCCTCTACACTCGTAACCTTAAGCGAAGTGAGGTTCGGTGCCGAGACCTTAATGGATTTTACATGTGAGCAAAGGCATATCTCCAAGTGTTTTAGCGCGAGGGCACCACAAATATTTAGATTCAATATCTTGAGTGCAAAACTGATGACCAATTGCTCGAGTAATGGGCAGCTACGTAAAAAAAACTCAACGTCTTGGTCAGTCACGTCAACAGATTTCAAAGACAGTTCTCTGAGGGACTTAAGAGAGTTGGAAAATTGGAATTTTTTGATGGGGAAGGCGTAGACTTTGTGCCATCTACCCCAATCCCCGTATCTAGACAAATCCAAATCCAACCTCTCGACTCGTCTTGCAAAAGCAAATTGAAGCCAGTGGTTGATTGCCTTCTGCGCTGACTTGTCCAAATCAAAGTAGATCCTGACTTCTTTCAGAACGAGGCCTTCGTGGGATCGGAGGACCTTGTTCACCCAATTTATATACTCGCGCCGCTCCACAGTTCGTATCTGGGTTTGTTCAGCATGTTTACCGATCCTGCACAACGCACTGTTGGCATCAAAGTTGAGACGTGAGGTGTGTTTCCAAAGGTTTACCCAGCGAGACGAAAGGATGCTAGTACGTGCAGCTTCCTTTAACGGCAGTGAAGATAAAATAACAACGAGAATGTCATCCGGTAGCCGACTTAACCAATCATCACCGGCGTGATGGTGGTGTCTCTTAGCACACTATCAATTATCAAAAATAAAAATTAATAACCCACATTAACAAGAAAGTAACAAAAAGGCTTCAAGTTACTCTCTTCCCATGAATTGATAAATTAAGTTTTGTACGGTTTTACAACGAACTTTCGGATGCAGCTTCCATGATTCTTAATTTTTAACGACCGTCTCGCAAAACTATATAGTGCCATTGAATTTGGTCTGCTGATGTTGTTGCTCTTGTCAAATGACTATCTAACCGGCCTCCTTTTAATTCCTCCAGAATTAACAGTCCCTGGTTCAATTCCTTAGACTAAAACTTTTTTTTTTATTTCTTTGTTTAAATTATTAGTCTCTTAAAAAATATGTTTTTTATAAAGTAAATGAGTCTTTAGCTAAGTAAACAGAAAAAAGAGTTATTTCTTTGTTTAAATTATTAGTCTCTTAAAAATATGTTTTTTTACCTAAATAAAAGTAAATGAGTCTTTAGCTGAGTAAACAGAAAAAAGAGCTCAGGCCTACTAACCTACCTAATTAATGATATTTCCTAAAAAAACTTAAATAATAAAACAAGAATAGGACAATATTTTGACAAAATCTTGAAAAATAATAAAATCGAGGTCTTTAAACCTAAATAAAAAGGAAAATGTTTCGAGGCCTTATAACCAAAAACACGCCGACTCAAAAACAATCCTAGATTAGAGGGCCTCTTTTATATTTTGCACCGGGACCCTAAATGTATTGGGCAAAGACAATCAGGGATTTTTAACTGAAACATACAACATGAACATACCAGCTCGAACCAAAACAAAACAAATATGGATTTTTATATTAATTTGTTTTTTTTTTAATGGAAAAAGGGCACGCAGAATTTTAGAGAGCTCACCTTCTTTAGCTGAAACATGGAATCAACATTGACACGCTTCCCACCCATCAAAGCTTCAATCTTTGGTCGGAAATCAATCTCTGAAACGGGAAGAAACAACTTCTTCTTCTTCTTCTTCTTCTTCTTCTTCTTCTTCTTATTATTATTATTATTATTATTCAACTGAAAAAATGGGGTGGGGGTGTGTTCTTAGCAAGGAATTAAGAAGATCCAAAGCGTTAATACAAAGTTTGAGATCTGAAAGAAACTGGTCTAGCATCCAGGCTTATCCCAGGCAACGATGTAAGCATAATAAGGATTTGAATAAATAATTTGTTGCATACTATACTATTAAAATAAAATAACTTACTGGAAGAAGACAAACGTCGCCTACAACTAGTACTCTCCCTTATTCCTTGGCCTTCACTTCCTTATGATCTAGGAAAAAAGAAACCTAGTCGGAAGAGACCAGCTTATTTAATAAATGCGGACTTTTCTTTTTCTAATTAGGTAGAAACTTTCCTAACATAGGGGACTTCTACGGTGCCTTCACGGCACCATTCCCCACTTAGTGGGGTGCATTTACAATCATTAGATCAATTTTAGGTTTTTTAGATTAAGAGATCTATGATTGTAAATGCAAGGGGGGGTGGGGGGCATGGTGCCCTTAAAGGCACCGTAGAGTTTTCCCCTAACATAATTAGTGTAGATATTATATCAATATTAATAATAATTTAATTTATTTGTTTAATTAAAAAATTATGTAAGATTAGGTTTTCTAATTATTTAGTAATTTTTTAATATAATTAAGATAGTTACTCTAATTAATATTAAAATAATATGTAACTATTAAACAATAGTTTCTTTTTTAATTAAATGTCATATAAGATTATTTATTTTTTTAATTATATAGGAATTTTCTTAACATAATTAGGATAAATATCATAATTAATATTAAAAATAATAAGACCACTTGAAAATGTGTGTGTGTGCTCACTTAGTAGTTTAACACTCGTGTGTTACACGAAATTCATCAAAGATAAATATAAAAAATATTTTTGATCATTATAGAGTTTCTTAATCTAAAAATTCTAAATTTAGAAGATATTATATTCTCAACTCGTATGTCTTGTACTGATGTCTTGTTACTATATATTAACTATTATTTTTTATTGTTAAATAAATTTAATATTTAGATTATATTCGTTAATAATATTTTATTTATATACTTAAATAAATTCAAGACTTGTCACACGCTCGACCCGTGTCTAATTTCTATTAGTTAATTATTATTAATAAATATTTTTATGTTTTAATGTTTAGATTTAATTTTATAATAAATTTTAATTACATACTTATAAAAGTTCAGAAGATGTCATATTCTCAATATGTATCGTATTGTATGTCTAATTAATATTATTAATTATTATTATTTAAATATATTTTTTTAATGTTTAGATTGTTATTGTTAGTTAATTATTTGCATACTTACGTTATTGTAAATTACTCGTAATTTATTTATATTATATATTTGAAATTCTAAGAATAAAGATATTTTAACTTTTATTATAGATACAACTTATTTATATTATTAATAAATAATTAAGTTTCTTTAACTAATATTATCTTATGAGTAATTTATCTGTTAATTAAAACAAGTAATTTATTTATTTTTTCTAATTATATATTACTTTTTATATATTTATATGATAAAAAAAGTATTAAATTAGGTAAATAAAAAAATAAAAAAAATAATAAGTTAGAAAAATATAATAAATTAGGTAGATATTAAAAATCCTATATTTTAGTAAGACTCCTAAACTCCAAAATTCGCCTTTTAAGCAACCGAACTATCAGAAAATTACACGTCAACCCGAAGCTTACTAAGCAGACATGTAGGATAGAATTTTTTTCGTTTATATAGGTAGGATATGTTATTTTAGTTTTTATTGTGAGTTTTTTTTTTATTATTATTTTTTATTTTTTTAAGATGAGTCCGATGATATCAAATTTGTCACTTTTTTTAAAAATAATTTGACAACTTTTTAATATTAAATTATACAAAAATGCGCAAAATGATATAATTTAATATTTATTTTATTTGATATCAACATGTTATTTACCAAATATTATTACGATTCAATACTTTTTATTTGAATTGATCTCATAATGTTCAATATTAATGATGATTTGGTTTCTTTAATCAAAAACCCACAAAAGATTAGGTTTTTTTATTATGTAGGACTTTGATTACGAAAAAAAAAAAAGGGTCAGTTTAAGTTTTAAATAATGGAAGAATTAAAAACTCACAAAAACCAAATAAGAAAGATTGAGGTACCCACTATTTCAAATAATCAATGACTCACACAAAAATTCATAATTGTACGATGATTGCGTCTTCAAGATTGTTGTACGTCAAAATCCATCAATAAAAATTGAAGTGATATGTATAGTAGGACTGTTGATGCAGTGTTACAATGTGAAACGGATAGCTCAAGTGTTAGTACTCACGTTGTCTTGCCAGCGACATTTATTGTCGGTGCTCGATTTATGATTCACAATTACCATGATACTATGATAATTTGTCGGTGGGCAAGTTATCCTGATTTATTTGTTACATTCACGTGCAATCCTATATGGCTAGAGATTGTTCGCTTTATTGATGAAATGAATCTAAAACTAGAGGATCGACCTAATATAATTCAAGGATTTTCAAAACCAAGTTGGACGTTTTGATTAGAGATTTACGCGATAACTAAAATTCTTTTAGGTGAGTATAAAGAAATTTTATGTTTTCATATTATTTAATCTAAGAGCAATAAATTATTAATATTATTTATTTTTAAATTTGTCATTAGTTTTTATATTTCATAATTTTATTTTTAGTTATTTACACCGTGGAGTTCCAAAAGAAAGGTCTTCCCAATGCGCACATATTTTTTTTCTATCAAATCAAGACAAATGCCCAAATGCTGGTGCTATTGATCGAATCATTTCAATTGAAATTTCTAATGAAAAAGAAGATTCAAGATATAATTTTGTTTTATCGGATTTGATGATTCATGGACCATGTGGTTTCTACAAAAAGTATCTCCTTACATGGTTAATGAAGATTGTATAAATATTTTCCAAAAAGGTTTGTAGATACTAATATTATCGATAACGATAGTTACCAGTATATAGACGTAGAAATACTGGAAGAACTATTACAAAGAATGGTGCTCATCTAGATAACATGTGGGTTGTTCTATATAATTTTTATCTATTGCTAAAGTATAGAACTCGTTTAATTATTGAATGGTATAACCAATCTAAATCTATAATGTATTTGTACAAATATGTCAACAAAGGTAATGATAGGATCAATGAGACATTCTATCAAAACATAGATGGGGATGCAGTGGAGAAAAAGATTGATGAGATCAACATTCATTATGATTGTCATTACGTTTTTCCATGCGAAGCGGCATGGAGAATATTAGGTTATGAAATCCAGTATAAAAATCCACCCAGCATGCATTTGTTTTCATCTTCTAGGAGGTCATAATGTATTGTATAATGATAATGATCAATTGGAAGCTATAATGAAATGCAAATCATTACATCATAACATGTTTTTAGGTTGGCTCGAGGCAAATATAAAATATTCGGAAGTACGGGAGTTTCCTCAAAGTTTTATTTGAAACGCAACAATGAAAGAATGGACATCTATGTAGCTAGATTTGTTCTCGTTAGCATGAACAGGTGATAACTATTATGCTCGGTGTCTCTTAAATGTAATTCGAGGAGCCCAGTGTCACGATGATGTAAAAATATTTAACGACGTGCAATACGATACATATCGTGATGCATGCTAATCTCTGAGGTTATTGTTAGATGAGATAGAATATATTTAAGGTATATCAAAAGCAAGTAATTGGAGATTAAAACATTCTGTAAGATTTTTATTGGCTACCTTGCTTGCATCAAATGTTTAGCATGTCCCAAAAAAGTGTGAGAGAGATATTTGGAAGATTTGTGAGATGACATTTTATACAATTAGCAAAAATTGATAAAGTCTAGAGTTAGCAATCATTGATATTAGTTTTATCCTCTATAAACTATTAGTTATGTTCTATTGTATTATTTTATCATCAATATTTTTAATTACATTTTCAATACACATTTTCTTTTTTTAGATTTACAAATGAGTGATGCTAAAATTCAGAACCTTTATTTACTTTAAGTTGACAATAATTGCAAAGTATGAGAGTTTAAAGGATTTTTATCCCATGTTAATTCCAAAGGTTATCGATTCCATTATGTATAGTAGTAGATTTATTGCTGAAGAATTGGGTTATGATCGTGAGACACTCATTAAAGAACATTGTAAATGGTTGGTAATATGAATGTTGATCAATGTCAAGTTTATAATAAAGTCATGGATAAGTACATTTGACCTATGGTGGTGTATTTCTCAACTATGGATACGAAGGAACCAGTAAAATATTTATTTGGAGGACGCTTTCTGCGACCATTAAATCTAATGATTGAATTATTTTTAATGTAACATCTAGCAACATACCTTCTCTTCTTCTTCCAAAAGGAGTAACTGGACATTTTAGATTTAAGGTTTCTTTTAATCTCCACCAAGATTCATTATGTTCAATCTTTACTGAAACTTCACTTGCAGAATTAATGGTGCGTGCGCATCTCATTATTTGCAATGAAACTTTGATGATGCATAAACATTATTTATAAACTTTGGACAAAATATTGAAAGATGTGATGGGATCACAAAATAATTATAACATGCAACTTTCATTTGGTCGTAAGACAATAGTTCTTGGTAGATATTTTCTTCAAATTTTGCTAGTTATTCAAAAAGGTATTAACCAAACGTAGTTCATACGATGACCAATTCATTGCATTTATGGACTCGTTACATGGTTTTGAGGTTGACTAAGAATATGAGGCTATAAAATCTCAGTTCAGAACCCTACTGTGTTGAACATAAAAATATTACTGAGTAGATAAATAGTATATGATATGGAATAGTTGGAGGAGATAACGTTGCATCAATTGTGGTGAGCACATATCTAGAATTTGGAAAAACTACTGAATGCTCCACTTATTTGGAAGATTGTGCTATTCTTACCCCAACACTTGATGTCATCAATTTGATTAATAAATATATGATGTCATAAACTGATAGATAATGTAAAGTGTATCTTAGCTCTGATAGTACATGAAATAGGATTCAAACATAGACATATTACAGGACACCCGCTCATCGACGTGTTTAAACATCATCAAATATTCTGCATTGCCGAACCATGATCTAAAATTGAAAATTGGAACTCTACTTATGTTGTTTAGAAATATCGATCATTTTCTTATGTTGTGTAATGGGACCAGATTGATTGTTATAAAACTTGGGGATCATGTTGTACAAGTTAAGATTCTTAACAAAGCAATGCAAGTGAATTAGTGTTGATTCTTAGAATGACTATCATACCATCTGATCCTAGGTTGTCTTTCAAGTTCCAACGACGACAATTTCCTATGATCATGTCACACACCATGACGACAAGTGTTAAGAACAATCTCTCTCTCTCTCTCTCTCTCTCTCTCTCTCTCTCTTTCTCTCTCTCTCTCACATTGGACTTTTACTCAATAAGTCAAATTTCATTCATGATCAATTGTAAAGGTATAAAAATATTGATTGTCGATGATAAGAATAAACGTAGTTACAAAAATACAAATATTGTGCACAAGGATATATATAAAAATATTTTTATAAACAATGTTATATCATTTTCAATACTCACTAGTGCAGAAACTGCATATCCAGAAGGGTAATCCTGCCTATCCAGAATGCCTTTCTGTGCCTTCTATAGTGACATAGTTCTAGAAAGTCTGTACTTTCCAGAATGTCTTTTTTACCCTTCTAGATTGGAAGACTTTCTAGAAGGGGAAAAAGGCGTTCTAGAAAATAAATTTTCTGTTCTAAAATGGTACCATCCCATGTTGATTTGCCACTTTCCAGAACGGTTTTTCAAAAATACCGTTCTGGTATGTGACACTTTCTAGACGTTATTCAAAAAGACGTTTTGGAAAGTAATACTTTCTAGAACAGTATTTTATAAAATAACAACCTGGAAAGTTATACTTTCCATAACAGTTTTTAGAAAAGACGTTCTGAAAATTCTATTTTCTAGAACGGGTATACAAATGTTACCTTCTAGAAAGTTGAAAAAAATTTAAAAAATAAATAAAATGAAAGCAGGAATACACCAAAATCACTAATAATAAAAAGTTTTAACGATAATGACATGATCCATCATTCTACACTCAGCAAAAAAGAAAAAAAAAGGAATGAAGATGTACAAACATCATACATCATCATCGGAAATATAAGAAAGCTCGTCGTCATTAGTGGGATCGACAGATATTGCTTTGACCTTATCTCCTGCAAAACCCACGGTGGAAGACTCTGTATAGATTTCAATGTCACCATCAGTTTTCACATCCAAAAAATCCATTCATTCATTTAAATCTTTCAATTAAATAAATATAACGCAAACTCCAGTTAAAAGTAACAATAATCAAATGTATTACTTCATTTTATACTGAACAACGGGGGAAGAAAATAGGAAAAAGATGTAGAACATACTTCAACAAGAAATTCAGTAATGGCTCAGAGGTTGTTCTTCTCTTGGCGCCATCATAAGGGCCTGCTGCTTTTGCTTTTCTCTTATTGGAGCTTAATTTGACATCCTAAAAAGACCATTCATTCGTTTAAATCTTTAAATTGAGGGGAGAAAAAAAAATGCAAACTCCAATATGCACACACTCAGATTCAAAATAACCCTTTTTGGAAAATACATTCTTGCCAAAGGTACAAATATTCAAATAATTTTAAACAAAGTGTGGACGAACCAAATTAAAGTCGCATTAATTAGAAAATAAAAAAGAAAAATTATGTGGAAAAAATTTAAACAACTAATGTAATGGAGTAAGTACCCGAGGAAGAATCACCTTCTCCGGGGAATCGAGGTCCATCGGTTGAAGACGAAAAAACAACACAATAATCAGAAGAATGAATAATTTCTTATTGTCATTTATCGCACACTTTTCTTAAATTTTCAGGTAGAGATAAAATATTTTCTAATATTTATTTAAACGATCAAACCAACCCGTACAAATAAGGGAAGGCTGCATATGCGCAGCATGTTAGAATCAGAATAGTTGGGTAATTTTTTTTAAATTTTTTAGCACTTTTTTCTTATAAAGAACGACCAACTCTAAGAATAATTAATCACATTAATACACTTCAAAATTCCAAAAAAAAAATAAAAATGCATGCAGACTAATTACCTTCCAGCATTGAAGAAATCTTTTAATTCTCGATGAAATATCCTAAACTGCTCAACAAAANGCAGTGAGAGAGAGGAGATCATAAAATGCATATAGACTCAGCATTGAATAATTCTTTTAGTTCTCAATGAAATATCCTAAACTGCTCAACAAAAGCTTCACTGTATTCTCTGGGCTTTTGCGTAATTCTTGCGAGCATTGCTTCGGTGGAAACTAAATTTTTAGGGCCAGCATTTCTATGAAGCTTGTTTTGTATCGTATGCTTAATTTATTGCTGTAATATCGATACAGTAATATGTCAGCGTCTTAAAAACAAAGACTTTTCATAATAAAATAAATGATTAAGTGAATATTATTACTTAATCAATAACCTTAAGTTCGTATGGGATATCATTCCTATGAGCAATATCTCAAATTCTTGTTAGAGGAATAGATGCAGTGAACTCTGCCTTAAAAGATGGTAAGAACGGATGAATCTTGCAGATAACAAGTTTTCCTGCATATTTATATACACAAAAAAAAAAATTGACTGCACGGCTCACGCCGCTCGGCGATCTTCCCGTGGTAGTGAAAGTTCTTAATCCACCCCTCCGTCTTATATGTTGACTTCCCCATGTTCTGCGACATGTGCACTCCCGTCGCATACATGTTGCGTAGTTGCACCGCGTATTTTCGATCCCTCCTCACGCCCCTCTTCACATCCTTGTACACGATCTTCTCAAATCCTCATTTCCTACAAATTCACAACAATTCATTAATTTATGGGATAATGAGCAATCAATCATACTAAATATGATCAAATCAGAAACAGGGTGTTGTGGTATTTTCACATTTTACTAAATATGATCAATGGAAACTTAAATAAAACAACCCAGGTATTTGTTTTGGAATTGCACATATCAACGCCCTAATAAATACATAAAGTCACTGTTCCATTTCCTAGTAGCATAGCTTCAATGATTGAATAATGCTCCTAAAACTTCAAAGCATAATCAAACCTAAAATAAATAAATGCAATCATCATGCACATTGCCATCTTTAATCAAACCAAAAATAATCCCCAATTACCCCTTTGCTAATGAATTAAATAAAAAATGATAAACCAACCTGTAACAGGCGAGAGGCGGAAGCGGCAGTGGTTGGAGCGAGCTGGAAGCGGCGATCGGAGCGAGATAGGAACGGCGGCCGTGTATTTTCTTCTCGCCACGATTACCCCTCAGCATTTCAATCTTTCTATGCAGCTTTGCTCGGAGCTCTTCGTAAGTGACGGATTTCTCCTCAGCATCGATTGGATTGGTATGAGAATCGTCTTCATACTCGAGATTAGCGATATTTTCGCCATCTGGAAGGGTTGCCTTGTTGTTTTACTTCCGTTGGAGGAGCTGGACGGTGGAGGAGGGTTCGCCGTCGGGGTCGAAGCATTGGCGGCGAGCGAGCTTGAGGTTCTTTTTGGATTGCAACTTTAAGGAGGCCTTGGCGGCTATGGAGAGACCCTGGTACCATGGTTTCGAATCTGGATAGTTCGAGATGTAGAATGGCCGGTATCAATTCCACCAATCGATCGAGGAATTCGCCGTGAAAGTGGATGATTGAATTTAGGTCAGAGTCGGAGGGAAGGTCGCGGAAGCGGCGGTGGTGGGGGTTCGCCTATGCTTCTTCTTCATACTTGCAGTGGTGGATATGGCG
>BMAC01000301.1:0-28577 GCA_014905375.1 Phtheirospermum japonicum | reverse complement strand
GTGAGGTGGGAGAGGAAGTTGCTGAAGCAGCTGGGGATTCGATATCGTCGTCGATTTGGAGAGAGAGAGATAGAGAAAGAATAAGGAGCAGGGGGTTTCTTTGTAAAGAAAAAGTGTGAAAAATAATTCATTTTTCCGCTCCGTGTACCCGCTCAAATCGTAAAATTATTTCAAATTGGCAAATAATTTCCAGATGGGTATTATTAAAAATACAGTTCTGGATTTTTTTTTGATAAAAACATTCAAGAACAGTTTTTTAATTACCGTTCTGGATTGATGAACAATCCAGAACGGTAATTATAATACCGTTCTGGATTGTAATTTGGTTTTTTTAGACAGATTTTCTAGAACGGTTATTGGAAAACCGTTCTGAAATGTTCGTCAATCCAGAACGGTATTTACAATACCGTTCTGAAAAGTATACTTTCCAAAAACGGTATTTTAATACAGTTCTAAAATGTTCGTCAATTCAGAAACGGTAATTCCAATACCCTTCTGAAAAGTATACTTTCCAGAACGGTATTAAACCGTTCTGGAATGTTTGTCAATCCAGAACGGTAATTAAAATACTGTTTCTGTAATATTAGATTTAAGTCCAAGATTAGTTCCTAGGTTCACATATAATGACGGAGTTCTCATTTGAACCCAATCATATATATATATATATATATATATATATATATATAAATAATTTTATTAAAGAAAATCTTGTGGACAGGGCCACAATTGTCATCCTTAGTTGTCATCTACATCTTTATACTACAGGAGGGCTTCAGAATTTTGGTGTGGACATGTGTCATGCTCCTATTGGTTATTCTCTTTTTTTTTATTCTATTTTATTTTACCAATGGTTCTTATTTTTCATTTTTTTTCAACTTATTAAATAAGAGACCCAAACCCACATGGAAGGCTTAGACAACTCAGACTGTTTGCATGATTCTTCTCGATTTTACTCTTTTTTTTATTTTTGATGCAAGAATCCCAATATTTCTCGATTGTACATCTTCACCTCTTATTATTTCTCTCTTCAATTCTTAGTTTCTGGTATGTGTTTTTTAGCAGGAAAAAATAAAAAGAATCTTGACACATAAACTCCAAGTGAAGTTGAGATCTTGCTTTTGTCTTGATTTTTCTATGGACATTTCTTTCGACTCTCCCACGATTCGATTTTCTTGGGCTTCTTCTACCAAAGAACATAAAGATAAAAGGAAAAGGACAGTTTTGTCCAACTTTGTATAAAATATGACAATATCACCTACTCCCTCCGTCCCACAAAAATAGTTCAATATTATTTTTTTTCATCCATTCCACAAATATAGTCCAGTTACTATATTTAATATCTCTTTAATTTTTCATCTCCACATATACCCCTGATTAATATTTTGAAATACAAATTGACATTAACTATTTAGATATACAATTACTACGGGTTGTTGACCATTTTATTTACTTTAGGATTTTTTACCAACACTTAATTAGTTTAATTAATCAATTCATTTTTTCAAAAAAATATAACTACATGCATGGATGGTTCTTCATTTCCTTAATTACAGGGAGTTAAAATGATTTTTTTCTGTAAAAAAAAAATAAAAATTGGCATGAATAAATTGAGATGTTGATGAAAATGATAAACCATGGTAACCAAAGAATAATTAAGAAACCACTCCCAAACTTTATTTTTCCACCAAATGAAGACAATGATGTTTCTACTCTGACTAAGATGGTTGATTTAACACTCCATGGTGGCAAGAAAGCAAAACAATTACTCGACTTGAATTTCTCACCGGAAGAAGAAGGGTATATTTCTCCAACTCAAGAAATAAGACTTGTTGTTGATCGAATGCTTAAAATTTATCCCCCCATTTTTTTAATAAGATATCAACTGTTATGTAAAATTAACTGATGTCATTTGAACGTTTAATGAATAATTAATCTAGCTTCTTAAAGCTGATTTTGCCTCATTGAAGATTTGAGAGTCAAAGTGAATATATTTTGGTAGCTTTTCATTCCTAATCAATATTTTTTTTGTTGATGTGTGGTATCTTGTAGTAGTTCCCACCTAATTCTTTTATAACCTCAACCATGAAAGATTTTAATGTCAAGAAGACATTATTTAAATTTTCCTAGGGGAACATTACATATACCTTTTCCATAGCTGACACAAACTCATCAATTGTTGATGGAGCCTCTTGATGTGAAATGACATCGATCGCTCTAAAAACCCAAGATCCAAGATGTTTAAATCAGGACTGTTAGGAGGTTGGCAACATAAACGAGTTTCATACCCATCTCCTGTTGTTGCTGCAATAAGTTCAGGATAATTTTAATCCAAATGAGGCTTTGTATTGTTTTGTTGTATGCATATAGTCTTGGATCTTGAAGCTAGCCATTTTTCTTTGATCATAGGCAATACTTTTTGGATTAAGAAAGATCAAATAACATCTTTAGTAACTGACACAATTGGTTTTGTCTCCAATGTTCCCACTGCCCGATTTTTTGCTATTTGTCTTAGTTTCTTAAATACAAAAGGCCATATTCTGTATTTTCCATCAAAATGTGCATTAGTGTTTATGCCAAAGTGGGGACGAGCAACATCAGCTAAGAACATAATCTTGGTAATGAATCTTTTGCATTTACACACACGGTAAGGTTCTGACTCATCAGGATGGAGGTAATACTTATTCAAAGTTTTAGTCATGTAAAACCACTTTCCATCAATGTGTATTTGTATATACATGTTAACGAAAGTAGTTTCAGTTACAATAATACCTGTATTAATCATTGACAAGCAAAAATCCAGCCTTGTCTTCTTGTTGTTTTCTATCAAATATGGTTTAACATAACTTAAATGTGACTTAATAGCCCTCTCTTTACATTTTGATCTTGAGTTGTATTAGATGGATGTAAAGATAGCGTTTCTCAATGGCGACATTGACGAGACAATTTATATGTTGCAACCTAAAACTTTATTTTGGAAGACTCAAAGAATATGGTATGCAAACTTAAGAAGTCCATTTATGTTCTCAAGTAGGCATCTAGACAATGGTATTCCAAGTTACATCAAGTGATCGTCTCGTTTTGTTTTAAGATGAATTTGGTCGATGATAGTGTATACCATAAGTTCTGTGGGAGCAAATACAAATTTTTGGTTTTGTATGTCGATGAAATTTTGCTTGCCAGCAATGATTATAGACTTAATGTAAGTCACCAAGATATTTCTAGCTAAGAATCTTGAGATGAAGGATCTTGGTGACGCCTCTTTTGTGTAAAGGATAGAAATATACCGAGATCGTCCTCGGGTTACTTGGGATTATCACAAAAGAGCTATATTGAAAAGGTTCTTGGAAGGTATGGCATGCAGGACTGTAAGCCAGGAGATGACCTTATGACTAAGAGAGATAAATTAGTCTCTAACAGTGCCCTAAGAATAAATCAGAGGAAATAGAAATGCAAAGGTTTCCTTATGCTTCAGTAGTAGGGAGTCTGATGTATACTCAGGTATGTACGCATCTGGATATTACATTCATTATTGGATACTGGACAAATATTTAATCAAGCCAGAACTAGACCATTAGAAAGCAGTCAAACGGGTCTTGAGGTACTTGAATAGAACAAAAGACTACATGCTCACATATCAAGGATCAGATCGAGTTGAGATCATTAGATATTCTGACTCCGATCATGCTGGACACCAATATAGTATGAAATCTACCTCAGGCTATGTATTCATGCTGGCTGGGGGTGCTAAATCTTAGAGGAGTGATAATAGTTTATTATAGCCCCCCTCTATCATGGCAGCATAATTTATAGTATGTTATGAAGCATCTAACCATGGAGCATGGTTCCGAAACTTTGTCACGAGGTTGCGCATAGTGGCTGGTATTGAAAAGTCACTTAAGTTATTTTGTGATGATAAATTGGCAGTCTTGTATTCCAATAACAATAGGAGCTCGACGAAGTCAAGACATATAGGCATCAAGTTTCTAGTTGTGAAAGAGAGAGCTCAAAGTGAACAGGTGTCTATTGAACATATTGGTATAAACTCCATGATTGCGGATCCGCTTATAAAAAGATTGCCACCAAAAACATTTAATGAGCATACTGCTAGTATGGGTGTCAGACTTTTTGAGGATATTCAGTTTTAGTGGGAGTTTTATAATTATAATGTTCTCTTTTTAGACAAATATTTAATTACTTCAGTTTGAGGATATTTTGAGGTTGTTTTCTTTAGAAATTAAAGTTATTTGGCTGATTCACACTTTGATTTTAATATATGGTTGATCTCATTAAGATTTTAAGGTGGACAAGTTAGAAATAAGCATGTTACAATTGCAATACATGGAATTTCCATGCTACACATCCACATCATGATCCATGTTATTCAGTTATGTTAACATATGTGACCATTGATGGGTCGAGTTACAATAAGTGTAATGCAGGCCGATTTGATCCTATGTTGATATGGATGATGGATCATATTAGATATAAATACATTTTGGTTATGACAACAAAGTTGAGCTCTATTTTACATGTAATTGTTGTGTTTTTCCTAGTATTTTTAGTTAGAGTTTCGTGTTGTTTTAAGTCGATTTGAGTCGTTTATTCTAGTTCTTAGGTAATTTTCTTGTGTATTTGCTTCTAGTCTTAAAATGTACGAAGTGTGAGGTGTTTGTGTTATTTTTGGGTTTTTAAGTTTGAATTCTTGTTTTGTAGGTGGCTAAAAGGATTATATTCACTCGGCGAACGTTTTGGAACGGAAAATGAGAAATTTGAGCCGAAAGCATTCAGGATCGACTGAAAAGCTCCAAATCGAAAGGGTTTCGAATGAAAGTTTGGCAAATTGGGAAAGGTGAAGCGATTATAAGCTTTGGATTTTAGAAATTAGGATTTTGTGAGTTATTGATCACGTTTGATCATGTGTTAGCCACCATATCCATATTTTCAATACCTTACCAAAAAGCCGACATTACAACCCATAATAAAGACCTCTTTCGATTCTTATTTGGTCATGTACTATGAGCAATTTTGAGCGTACGATTTGTGAAATCTTGACAAAGTGCATGCATTGTCCGACTTGAGCGTATACACGTCCTATAAACACTTGAGCGAATACCCTCAAATTTCATTTGTGAAGAAGTCATCGATTTGGCTTGCATTTGAAAAGGAGTAATACGAGCAATGCTTGGCGATAACGAGTTTGTGTTGATAATTTCATCATATTAATAAGGATAAGCATAAGGATTTTTCTTCTTACATAATGTTCATTGCATGTACACTCTCGATTCATTTTGTTGTTCGAGGACGAACAAACCGATAAGTGTGGGGTAGTTGTTTTGCATGTAATTGTTGTGTTTTTCATAGTATTTTTAGTTAGAGTCTCATGTTGTTTTAAGTCGTTTTGAGTCGTTTATTCTAGTTCTTAGGTAATTTTCTTGTGTATTTGATTCTAGTCTTAAATGTACGAAGTGTGAGGTGTTTGTGCTTTTTTTGGGTTTTTAAGTTTGAATTCTTGTTTTGTAGGTGGCTAAAAGGATTATATTCACTCGGTGGATGTTTTGGAATGAAAAATGAAAAATCCGAGCCGAAAGCATCCAGAATCGACTGAAAAGCTCCAAATCGACTGGTGGTCGATCGACTGGACACGGATCGAATGAAAGAGCTCCAAATCGACTGTCGAGAAGTAGCCAACATCTTGCGAGCAGAGCTGTCGATCAACTGCCCTTCAGTCGATCGACACCTCTGTAGTCGATCAACTGCAACGCTGAGGGCTGTGGGATTTTTGGTGTTTTTGTCGTTTTTGGCCCTACAAACAACTATATAAAGCCCACACCTTGAACCATTGAAGGGACAACTCCCCTCCCAACCCTAACTTGGGTTTGGGATCAAATTACTCTCAAGCTCTTGGATAATCTTCTCTCTTAGGTTTTAGATTCAATTTCAAGTTTTGATGTAATTTCTTTTCCTAGATTAGATTTAATTTCAAGCACCTCCTTGGGTTTGTAAGCCTAAGAAGAATCCAAATACTCCTTTGGATTGTTACTTTTGATGCAATTACATTCAAGCTTTGTTTCATTTCTTAATTCAAGTAAGTTTCCTTTCAATTTCATATTTTATGCTTTATTTCCTTGCTTTGTTCTTCATTTCCATGCTTGTTCTTCATTTTAAACTTTTTGTCTTAGCACCTTGAATTCATGTTAGATCTTAAGAATTAGCTATAGAATCTAGATGAGTGACATATCTAGATCATAGATCGAGTCTTAGATTGTCTTGATTTTGAGTTTTTCCTATGCTTTATTTGCAATTTTATTTTCATGCATAGTTTTACGTTGAATCTTAGATCTAGGCTTCGTTTCTTGTTATTTTCCGTAAAGTTTTAAACTTTCACGTCAACTTTTCTTGCTCTTTCCATTCATGCTTTCAATTTTTGATTATTTGCATTATTTAGGATTTTACGCATAGTTGTACCTTGTGCATGCATGCTTGTACTTGGTGAAACAATGCTTTTTTGTGCTTGTTTTCATTATTTGCTTGTATTTTCTATTAAGGCACACGACCGAGGCATCCGACCAACTTGAAATTTCATTTCCTAGCTTAGTTTAGTTAGTGTACTTGCTTTATTTTCATTTTTCTTTTATTTTCAAAGCTCGAAACACATTGAATTCTACAAACGAATCGATTTCCGATAATACCAAGCCATAAACTCGTTGATATATTTCAAAACCACTAACTTTTGTGTTTCATTTGTATCACTTATTCTTGTCCTAATCATCCATTTTATTGTTCTTTAGGATTTTTCTCCTATTAGTCATCTATTTCTTTGTTACGGTTTTCCCCCTAAATTCTTTTTAATACTAAAATGTTGCAACTATTCAACCCTAGACCCTAGGGAAAGGTTGTTACTAATTCGTGAGGAATGTGGGGAGGTTTTGTCAGATTAGTGTGGGAGTGATCACAATATAAAGGTCTTATATGATTCTGTTAGTCTTCTAAAACAACCCAGACTAAAGATTATGTTTCAACTAATCATATCATAGCTTCAGCCTCAAGCTTCATATTCTTAGAACATATCTCTAAAATAGACTCTTCCATACTAAATCATTTTTTCATGAAGTTCACTAAAATGTTGGAACTCTGGGTTTTACCTTGTGCTTGTCGAGCATAGTTTTTTTTTTAACTATTAGTTGTTCTTTTTTGGGTTGGCTCATTGTTTTCTTATCTTTGAGGAGTATATAATTTTATTGAGAATAGACGGATGATTTAGCAGTACAAGTGGATATGCAATGGATATTTCTATGATGTCTTATGCTTACATATATGAATATACAAAAGTACATTAAATAATTTTTGTGTAGGTTTAGAAGAGGGGTAAGGAATTTTAGCAAGGGGCAAGATTCATAAAGTTTAGGTAGTAAAGAGTACCCTCTTGCCTTAATAAAAACTGCATTAGAAAAACTATTCTTTTGATCTCTATCTAAACGATGTATCTGACATATATCGTTTTTCTTATGATTTATTGCAATTATGAGTCTTGATGGTTTTGCGGGTATTTATAATTGTCAACAAAGAAACTAATAAATTTTCATGCGGAGAAATGTGAAACTATCTACACTTCTTCTTGTAGGAAATTTAATAAAAATATCAGCATGTACCTAAAACAAAAGATAATAAATATATGAATATTGTCAAAGTTAATAGAATATCGAATATTGATGAAATATGAGTTAGAAATATGGTTCGTATTGGGTGTGTCAAGAAAATCGAAATGGACATAGTCTCTATATTTAACATGAGTTAGAAATATGATTCATTTTACATGAGTTAGACCAATAATTAATACTTACAAATCTATATCTATATTAAAAGGGAGTTTGGCAGGAGAGAGAAACAATTCATGAAAAATAGTGGGTTTTCCCGTCCATGAATTGTTTCTATAATTCTTCCCTCAGATCACGTGATAATTTCTCACGTGTCCTCTGTCCCAATCTATATATTTCCTATCCGTGTTAATTTATTATTATTTTTTTTTTGTCTCTCTCCATTTCTATCCTTACAAACTTTCTGTCCATTTATTAGGACAGAAATCGCTCTCTCTCCATTTACATAACTCGCCGCATTTCAATTAGTGGGCACCCTCTCTCCTATTCCAGAAACTCGCTCTACCTACGTTTCCTTAAAAAATATCATTTCACTCAATCCGGCAAGGCTCTCTCCATTTTTGATTTGTGAAATTTACAATTGATTTATTTGTTTTTTTTTTTTTTTTCAGATCTCACCACCGCTCGGCGTTCTCCCAGATCTCACCACCGCTCGGCGTTCTCGCTCTCTCTATGTCCTTACAAAACTTTCAGTTCGCTCAATCCGGTAAGGTTCTCTATTGAAAACTATTTCAGTACGCTGATTTTTTCAGATTTCACCGCTCGGCGTATTTTCGACTCTGCAAATTCTAATTCATTTTCGATCTAATAATTGATTTATTTGAATGCGTATTTTCGATTCCGCAAATCCTAATTCATTTTCGATCTAATAATTGATTTATTTGAAAAAAAAATTCCAGATCTCACCACCGCTCGGCTTTCTCGCTCTCTCTATGTCCTTACCAAATTTCAGTTCGCTCACGGTAAGGTTCTCTATTGAAAACTGTTTCAATACGCTGATTTTATCAATCTAATAATACAGTTTTTTAATTGATTTATTTGAATTTTTTTTTTCAGTTTTCACCGCTCGGCGTTTTTCGATTCTGCAAATTCTAATTCATTTTCGATCTAATAATACAGTTTTTTAATTGATTTATTTGAATTTTTTTCAGATTTCACCGCTCGACGTTCGTGCACAACTGAGTCGCGTGTAATATTTTTCTAAAATCAGCGTGGCCAATGGAATCRGTCATGTGATAGTTCAGATCTTCGTGCTATTAACAACATCGATGGGGTAATGTATATTTTCCCTTAACTTATAACTAAACAAACGGGAGTTTGTGCCAAGTAGATGTCCTGGTTTTTTTGATTGTTGTGTGCATTTAAGGCCGAGAACAGGACAAACAAAATGTGATACATTTTCGTAGCATATTGTGAAAATCTGTGGTGATAAAGTGATATCTAGATATATGCTCATCCTTAGAAAGATGATATTGCATCAGTTTTTCTTTTATTCTTTGTTTTTCTTTTAGTTTGTCAATTTGATTGCTGTTGGGCTCATTTGAAATCCCTGCTTTTGGTTTAGAAACAAAAGTGAAACAGATTGAAGAAACATTCAAGGAATTCACCACAAGAGAAGACATTGCAGTAGTGCTTATCAGCCAATACGTAAGTTTTTAGCTGGAAATGCTTATAAGACATTGCAGTAGTGCTTATCATTAATAAAGTCACGCCATAATATTTTTTTTGTCCCTGATGAAATGCTAATTATATCGTTATTTAAGAAATAAAAGAACATATAATGGACAGAAATATCAATTAATTTCTTACCATATATATCCATTGATTACCGTATATATTCATTCAACAGTTTCACTTATTTATATTACGTATATATCGATTGATTTACTTGAAAAATAATTATTGTTACAAATTTGATTAGTTTTCAAAGATTTAATGTTTTCTTTCCCTTAAATTAAGGGATCCATGTCATCCTTTTCGGCTTATCATAAATGATAAGCTACGATATTCACTAGGTAAATCCATAATAAAAGAGTATATATCATTTTGCCCATAATTAAATGTTATTTATATAGTGATTTAGTAAATAAAATATCACATAATTTATAGAAATATCGATTAATTTCATACTGACTTTTCCTATTAATTTTCATGGGAAAAGGTCATTTATTTATTACCGTATATATATCGATTGATTTAATTGCAAAGATAATTATTGTTACATATTAATTAGAGATGAAAGATTTAATAGAATCTAGACTTAAATTAAGGTATTCTTTCCAATACTAAAATAATTATCTAAACCACGACAATATATATTTTTTTCACAATCTGATGGCCATATATATATATATATATATATATTATATATATATATATATATATATATATAAATTGACAGATATTTATATAAGTCAAGATTACCAAACAATTTTCTGTAATTATACATGTGATGTTAACCGATTGAATTTTGATTTTCATAATAGGTTTAATCAATTTAATTAATTATCAACTCACATGGTATTAGGTGTATCATGTATCATTATATATATATATATATATATTAAAATATATGGTTTCTTAAATTAGCTCACAAACACTCTATATATTTAGTTGATACATTTTTTCATTCTTCAATTTATTTTCACCATTACAACTATTCATTTACAAAGAATTATTATTATTATTTTATCGTTATAATAATTTCAAACATGGATCCTCAAGCTGATATCCCTAATCATGCGTTTGCATTGTACGGGGCAAGAATGTTGGTATGTGTATTCAATATATTCAAACAWTTTTTTTATAAATTTTAAGTAATACGTTATCCAATTTTTCAAATTGTAATATAATTTCTGATTTCATCATCATTTAATTTTTCAGATTAACAAATATGCCAGTATTTATTACGTGTCAACCGAGTGGATGGTTGAACTCAATAACGTCGATGATACACCTTCATTTCGAGCAGGCTTTGATAAATTTATTGATGACACGTTATTGGAAGTCGGAGAGCGTTGTGTGCTTGCAATGTATAGCCCGCCAGATGACAAGTCAAGGATTTATTTCAATGTAGATTTCAATTAAACTAAATATTTATTTTCTGGGAGAGCATTAATAATTGTTTTATCACTATTATATAAATTTCGCTTTTTTAGTAGGAATAAATAATATTTTTGTTCAATTTAATCTTCTTTGGTAATATATTATTATATACATATAAATCTTTTTGCAATATGGTGTGTTAATGTCAATTAAAATTTGAGTGGAAAAATAATTAGTACATTTTATGAATCACAATTACTATTACAGTATAAATCTTTTTGCAATATGGTTTGTTAATGTCAATTAAAATTTGAGTGGAAAAATAATTAGTACATTTTATGAATCACAATTACTATTACAATATACATAATAGTGGGTGTAATAAAATTAATGAATCAGAATTATATTAGTACATTTTATGAATCAGAATTACTATTGTAATTCTGTTACTCGGATTTCATGCCAATGTTTGTTACCAAAATATAATTACCGTAATATAATTCTGTAAGGCCCACCATATCAATGTAAATCTTAATACTAAATTTGATCAATTTTTCCTATGATCGGCCCTCCATAAAATTTGATATAATTATTTTTAACTAAGTATGTTAATATATCTAAAAGATCGGGGGAATAAATAGAGGTAAAGATTGCATAAGATTTAGTCGGCAATAGGACTTCCATATATCTAAAAAATCGGTCTATGGAAGAATGAAACATTCAACAGACATACAATTACACATTTTAGCATTATTTTTTTAATTATATTAATTAATTGAACTTGCCAATCTAACGCACAATCTTCCCGAAGTCGATGAACTTGCCATTTTAGTTGTTGGTGATTTTGAACAGCATATGRGTGAAAGRGATATTATTTTAGAAAAAYGATCTRGCAAATTGAAACGTATCAATGAGTTACACCCGTCTTACCTTGCTCTGCAGTATCCATTACTATTTCCTTACGGTGAAGATAATTATAGGCAAGATATACCTTTTGCTGATCATCGAAAAACGACAGGTAATGGGAGAAATTATGTGAGCCAGAGGGAGTTCTTCTCGCACCGATTGCATGAAAGGCTGACTGAGTCACCTACTATCCTCTCTTGCAAAAGGCTTACACAGCAGTTCATAGTTGATGGATATACTATGATTGAATCTTCCAGATTATGGTATGTTCGAACACATCAAGAAGACTTACGGAGTGAGATTTATAATGGAATTGCTGATGCAGTAGTACGCGGTGAAAAGGATGGTTGCAGCGTGGGTAACAGAGTTGTTCTGCCAGCGACATTTACCGGTGGTGCACGATTTATGATTCAAAATTACCAAGATGCTATGGCAATCTGTCGATGGGCTGGATATCCGGATTTGTTCATAACTTTCACGTGCAACCCAAAATGGCCAGAGATTGTTCGGTTTGTCGAGAGCAGGAATCTTAAACCGGAAGATCGTCCTGATGTAGTTTCAAGAATATTCAAGATGAAGTTGGACGGCTTAATCAGAGATTTACGTGACAATAAAGTATTTGGAAATATAGTTTCCGGTGAGCATATCAATATCATATACGTTTAGTATTCTTTTTAATTGAAAATAAGTATATCCATCATCGAATTATTATTTATTTGTTTGTTCAATTTTCATCTTATGTAGTTATCTACACAGTTGAGTTCCAGAAGTAAGGACTTCCTCATGCTCACATTCTTCTTTTTCTATCAAAGGATGATAAATACCCTAATGCAAGCAGTATCGACCGAATCATTTCAGCCGAGATTCCGGATGAAGAGGAAGATCTAACGTATTATTCAGCAGTTTCAGAGTTGATGATTCATGGTCCATGTGGGCATTTGAAAAAATCTTCTCCATGCATGGTGGATGAGAAATGCTCAAAACATTTTCCGAAGAGGTACGTTGAATCTACTACTGTTGACTATGATGGTTACCCAGTGTACAGACGTAGAAATACTGGTCGGACGGTAACAAAAAATGGTATTCCTCTGGATAATAAGTAGGTTGTTCCACACAATCGTTATCTGTTGCTAAAGTATGGAGCACACATGAACGTTGAATGGTGTAATCAGTCTAGATCAATCAAGTATTTGTTCAAATACGTGAACAAGGGAAATGATAGGGTCACGGCAACATTTTACCAGAGTGGTAACAATGATGGGCAGAAGCCAGAAATTGACGAAATCAACATGTATTACGATTGTCGTTACATCTCTCCATGTGAAGCGGCTTAGAGAATCTTTGATTTTGAAATTCAGTATAAGAGTCCTTCCGTCCTACGTTTGAGTTTTCATCTACCAGGGGAGCAAAGAGTTTTGTATAATGATAAGGACTCATTAAGCGACGTGATGAAACGTCGGTCAGCACTTCATACGATGTTCTTGGGTTGGTTCGAGGCTAACAAGAAATATCCCGAAACTCAAAATTTGTTGTATAGTGAGTTTCCTCAGCATTTTGTTTGAAACACAAAAAAAAAAGAGTGGACCCCTAGGAAACAAACATTGCAAATTGCTTGGCTGTATTATGTGCCCCCAGGTTCCGGTGATAACTATTATGCTAGGTTCCTCCTCAATGTTGTTAGAGGAGCACAATGTCACGATGACTTAAAAAAGGTGAATGGAAAGCAACACGATACATATCGTGATGCGTGCTACTCAGTTGGGCTACTTGATGATGATAGAGAATATATCGATGGCATTGAAGAAGCAAGTTATTGGGGATCCGCACATTCTGTTAGGTCTTTATTCATGACATTGCTTGCCTCCAAATCTATATCTCGACCGGAGAAAGTGTGGGAAAAATGTTGGAAATATTTATCAGATGACATTTTATACAAATAACAAAAGTTGAGAAACAACAAAGGTATTAAATAATAAACTTCAATTATATCCTCTTTTTTTTTGTGTGTTGTCTTAAGTATCTTTTTCACATAAATTAGTAAAAGTACAATTTTTTTTAATTTTTTTTATTTGTACAGGTTTGCAGATGAGCGATGCTGAAATTCAAAACCTTGCTTTATTGGAAGTGGACAAGTTGTTGCAGGGCATTGGGAAGAGCTTAAAGGACTTTTCCCCGATGCCAATCCCAACCGAAGTCGACACTAATACTTCTTTTAATAGGTTTATTGCTGAGGAGCTTGACTATGACCGTGATGCCCTCATCGAAGAACACGCGAATTTGTTTAAAAATCTGAATAAAGATCAAAAACACGTGTACGACGAGGTCATGAAATCGGTTTCCTCAACAAAGGGCGGCTTATTCTTTGTTTATGGATATGGAGGAACTGGAAAAACATTTGTTTGGAGGACTCTTTCTGCAGCAGTGAGGTCTATTGGTGGGATTGTATTAAATGTGGCATCTAGCGGGATAGCTTCTCTTCTTCTTCCGAAGGGAAGAACCGGTCATTCTAGATTTAAAGTCCCATTCAATCTCCATGAAGAATCATCGTGTGGGATTTTCCAAGGGACCCCCCTTGCAGAATTAATGGTGCGTGCACAACTGATAATTTGGGATGAAGCTCCGATGATGCACAAGTATTGTTTCGAAGCATTAGACAAAACATTGAAAGATATTATGTGATTCAAGAATCCAAATGCTAAAGATATTCCCTTCGGAGGTAAAACTGTTGTACTTGGTGGAGATTTTCGACAAATTCTTCCGGTGATTCCTAAAGGTACTAGGCTAGATATAGTACATGCAACCATAAATTCTTCACACTTATGGAGACACTGTAAGGTTTTGAGATTGACAAAGAATATGAGGCTTCAAAATCTCAGCTCTGAGCCTGATTCGAATGAATTGAAAGAGTTTTCTCAATGGATAAATAGCATTGGAGATGGGACGGTTGGAGGATCAAATGATGGCATCGTTGAAATCGACATCCTAGAGAATTTACTGTTGTTAGATGATGGTGACCCTATTGCATCAATTGTGGCCAGCACTTATTCGCAATTTGGAACGAATGCTGAATGTTCTGTTTATTTGGAGGGTCGAGCTATTCTTGCACCAACTCTTGATGTGGTTAATCTAATCAATGAGTATATGACTTCATTGAATGAAGGGGAGTGTAAGGTATGTTTGAGCTCAGATAGTGCGTGCAATTCCGATGCAAATATTGACATTTTGCAAGACGTCCATTCAACTGAGTTTTTGAACACGATCAAGTGTTTTGGGTTGCCGAATCATGAGCTACGATTGAAGGTCGGTACTCCAATCATGTTGTTGAGAAATATTGATCATTCGCTTGGTTTGTGCAATGGAACTAGATTGGTAGTTACGAAACTGGGTGATCATGTTCTGGAGGCAACGATTCTCCAAGGAAGTAACGCGGGTGAATTAGTACTCATCCCGCGAATGACCGTAACACCGTCGGATCCCAGGTTGCCGTTTAAGTTTCAAAGAAGGCAATTTCTGATTATTTTGTCGTATGCAATGACAATTAATAAAAGTCAAGGCCAATCCCTATCCCACGTTGGAATTTTCTTGGAAAAACCTGTTTTTAGTTATGGTCAACTGTATGTTGCGATATCAAGGGTTACGAACCGAAAAGGTTTAAAAATCTTGATTTGCGATAATGAAAATAAACGTAGGAAAAAAACTACGAATGTTGTGTACAAGGAAGTATTTCATAATTTGTAAATTTTAAGATTTTGATTAATAATGTTTTTACGAAGCATGTTGTGTATAATGTTTAATTCTTCAATTTCTTATATTTATTATTTACTCTTTATCTTATACTGCTTATGTTTAAATTTGTATAACCACTAATTTTTTAATACTATTTACTTAAAAATCATATTAAATATTTAATAAACTAAACCTTAAAATTATCCCCCCGCGCATCGCACGGGTTTAAAACTAGTAAGATGTGTATGAGAGAGAACAGTTGGCAAAAGGATTAGTTTTCATTATCACTTGGTAGTTCTAGAAATATGATTCATATTTATCTCGGTGAAAGCAAAATGGTAGCTATGGTTTCGAAAGATTACAGAGAATCTCATTTCCATCCTTTAAATTTTCGGTAGTACACAATCGACAATATCAAAACTTGTCAAATTTATTTCGAGCATACCATAAACCTGAAAAATAGGAAATTGATTAAAAAAGGATCCTTATGGTCGGAAATAGCTCCAGTTTTCTTTTCTTTTCTTTTGAAATATTATTTCTGAAAAATGCAACTTGGTCCTTAGACTTTTAAAACAAAATATCCCAACAAATTCGTAATTTTTAATCTAGTGTTCTAGGTTGCTCGGGTTTTCAAAAATTATAAAATTATTTGAGAAATATTCATTAAGTATCACAATACTTACTTTACAGATAACTTTCGATGTTATTTTGGGAAAATTAAGTTTTGGCCCTTAAACTTTTGAAAATATAATTTATGGAGTAAAGTCGATATTTTGTTATTCACTTACTGAAATGGACTTGAATTTTCAGTAGATGTCCAATAGGTTAGTTAGTATATAAATTAGTAAAAAAAAATCAAGTTTCCAACCACGGGCTAGAAAATTTCTCAAAATAGCAATTAGCCCCCAATTTTGTTAAATTTCGCGTTTCATAGATAATTACGTTTGCAATCAGATGTAACGTAAGATTTATAATTTAAATAAGAGTAATAATATGGTTCACGTGCAACGCACATTCACCATCCTAGTCTCATAAAATGAGAAACCAATACTTTCAAGTAAAAATTAATACATCACATTAACGAGTTAGATGGCCTGACAAATCATGACTCATTAATTTGATCCAAGACAAATGTTTGCTACTACTAAATAATTTCCAGCCAAAAAATCAAGTTTCCAGCCACAGGCCAAAAAAATTTCCACATTGCAATTAGCCCCCAGTTTTGTTAAGATTTGCGTTTCATAGATGATTCACGTTTGCAATCGGATGTCACATCACCTCCCTAGTCTCATAAAATGAACACACCAAAACACTTTCCACAATCATCTTTCAATTTTCTCACCAGGGGGAGAAAATCATAAATCTGAAAGTTAAGAACTTGCACTACCATTATAATTTATAAGCGTCTCCGAGGGACTGTTTGCCAATTCCAAAAAATAATGAAACCAGAAAATCAGCTTCTAGCCCAAGTAATAACAACCAGAAACATATCGTTGTTGAGCTAATTGAACAGGGGCTAACCAGCCATGTGCGGAATATGTCAATTCTACTACTGCTGATTCTTGCTCGTTGCCGCCTCTCTTGTGGAAATTACGTACTCTTCACTTTGTCCTCGAGCCATGGAGATGTTCTTTTTGAAGGCAGAGACGATCGACGTCCAGACCGAATCCAACGGGCAATGGAAACCAAACATCATTGGCAATTACATTACATAAAGAACTAATTGAAAAAAAAAAAAGAAAAAAAAAAAAGTGAGGTTAATTCAGAAAATAGAACACACACGCAACCACATCTCTAGTAAGACTATGAGCACTAATTTCCTAAATAGCTGCAAATTCTCTTGTTATATCACAAACATGAAAAGTTTAATGATTAAGATTCAAGAGCAAACACTTGGTATAGACCATCATCAATAAACTATACGAACCACTTTAAGCCCTTCAATAATGGCTTTAAATATCAGATATTATGATTTCCCAGTCATCAAATACTGCGGGAAAGCCTGGCCCGAGGTCGAAGCCCTTAGCGTCCTCGAGAACCCATACGACTCAAACACGTGCCCTCTTCTCTTGTTCAGAATGATGTAAATGCCACCAAGCGCCTGAATCTCCGCCATGTAGACAGGGCTCCGTTGTCGATTGCCTCGGCCAGCCCGTCATCCAAGGGCCTGGCTGCCATATAGAGACAATTGTGCTTTTTAGGCGATTTGTTCATGATGACATGAGAAGACCTCTCGAGAACCGTCTCACGGAATTGCAAATCTCGGCACCACCCATGAAATCGTCATCGACCAAGTCTTTTATGCAGATTTCAAGGTGAAGCTCACCTGCACCAGCTATGATTTGGTCTCCCGAATTCTCAATAGTACAGACAACCATAGGATCAGACTGTTCAGCCCTTTGACGAGCTTCAGCAGGTCAGACTCAACCTTGCACTGGACAGACACCGGGGAAACAGAGAGTTTCATGGCCGGTATCGGATGAACAGCATAGCATTTTTCGTGATGAACAGATCCAGATCAACCATAGCAACCGTGTTACGTCCTCGACAGTTTCTTGCCCCTTGCCCATCCATATACCTGTCCTCTGGACACTCTTGACATACAAGTCCTTTTTCTCACCAGGGACAAAGTTAGGACCCGTGATCCTAACCTTTAAACAGTTTCTGATAGGACATAAAGCATTAATAAGGTTCCCTTGGGATCGCAGTTTCTGAATGCATTGGCATAAGCATATCGTTGAGAGGCCCTTCATACAAATTCTCGACCCGCTACTTTTGGGCAATGCTGGGCGACGGGCCAAGCATGCATTACGTGTTTCATCAGCGCTTTGCCCAATAAATCCTTCTCATCGGACTTCATGCTGACCCCGAGCTTCTGCATAAGCATCAACCACAGCTTGGCCTTCTAATTGGGTTGATAATCTGCTTGATCGGCTCGTAACAGAACTGGACGAAACAATGTCGGAGAGCCTGCTAATCCACTTTGTCGAAGAAATTCTCACCCCATAGCCTTTCCATCATCTTCGCCGAATGAGAGGCATACATCTTGGCGTGCAGACCGGCTGAAAAGACAACAGAGAGGAAATTCTTCTTTGTACGTGGCCATAAATGATGATGTTTGCATTCTCTGGAACGTCTGCTAAGCTTCTTCCTGTCGACCTGGAGCTCAAGGAAACTCCTGTCCATTTTGAGGGCGGGCCTGATCCTTTTGCCGAGAGCCTGTCGGACAGTTTCGGTTTGGCACAGTCGACCACAACAAGGGCTCCGTCGGTGATACGAAGAGTAGCTATAAATATTAAATACACTACACATCAAAGTAAATAAAATCTACTGATTAATTAATAAGTTGTGCTTGACAACACACCCAAACACAGGATTGAAATGCTTAACAACACAAAATCACGCAATACATAAGTCAGAGGAATACTGTTGAGACCTAAATTGCAATTGTTATAAGTTACTCGTCTATAACAGATACGCTGCAAATGCATAGTGGCAGATAAGCAATTCCTCAGCATCATATGCTCAGATCTGGAAGTATTTCTCATGTTTTTTTTTGTTTGTTTTGTTAATTAATAAAACATTTAGAAAAGGGAAAGAAAAACAAATGCACAAAAATAAAATAAATAAACAACTGCTCCATTAACTATTATTTAAGGAAGACCTTCGCTTACAACCAAAATATTACTTAAAACCACTAATATATAACTTATAATAATAATAATTAATGGCCAAATATTTCCATTAAGAACCCCCAACACATTAATCATTAATTAATAAGACCAATTAAATACTTTGTCCTCGGCCTCCTTAGCAACATTCTTGCGATCGTAGGGGATCTTCAGCTGGGCCTGGTTGGCAAATGGAAATCTTGTTTTCAGAACATTTGCTGTTTCGACGTCGTCCTCTGTGTCCACATGGATAATAGGTTTCATGGCCAGTGCACTCCCTTTCTCATTCACAAAATCCCGACTAGCTTTATAAGCGTCCCTGGCATCCTGAAGATCGTCATACAACTTCAGCTACTTTGGACGATTAGCTTCATTATACGTCTTTTCCTTGCCCTGGACTCACTTCAGCGCTTCGAGCTCCTTTGATAGTGCGTACTCAAACTCGCGAAGCTGGGTGAGAGTAGGGTGCAGGGTTTTGTTGGGGCCGCGAGCTGCCCCACGGCCATGGGCATGGCGGTGGGTTTTGGTGATGGGCAACCTTGGCATGTTTGAAGAGGGTTTTTTGTTTATTTTTTTGCAAATTTCAGAGGTTATAGTTTTGAGGGAATTTGATGTTTCAGGTGGGAGTGACTTAATAGTACCTAGAGCGAAGCAAAGATCCTACGGATATGAATTGGGGAAATCATCTAAGAGCTGAAAATTTTTCTTAAGTTTCTCATTATGTTTTTTTTTTTTTTAACTTTTACTTGGGGGGAAGGCAATATCCTACGGATATGAATTGAGTAAACGATCCAAGAGCTGAAGTTTTTTCTTCATCTTTTTCCTTTTTTCTTAGATGAAGTCGAACAGTCACCTTATTTTTGCCTCTGTCCCTTTATTATTTTTCTTTTTTGTCTTTACTATTTTTACTATATTCATATATATATTTCATCTAATTTAGATTGATTTGTTATTGCCACGTGAATTAGTCGAAAGTCGAACTTATTTTTCCCTCTCTCTGTTCCATTCCCTTCTTTTTTCTTTTTATAAGAAGTTATTATTGTCTTTTAACATGTTAGGAAAATTCAAATGAATTCAGAAAGGATAGTGAAAAGCAGGAGATTTTTTTTATATATATAGTATAAAAACTGTGTAATATCACTGGATAAATTTTTTGTCTCTTGTTGACTAACTAAATTTAAAGTAGACTCCGAGCCGCATATTTTTTAAGATGTCCAAAAACATTTTTTTTTCTATGAAATATATCTCAACATTCTTCTTTTTTTTTCTTCTTAAGGTTAATAAACCCATATAAATGAAGTGCATTTCATTTTCATAGAGCTTTTTTTTTTTTTTTTTTTTTTTAAGCTCAGGCACGTTATGGGGACTATAATTAGCTTTCCCCAATTTAGTCATATGTAATTCAATCTTTTATTAGACAAAGCCCCGTTGAAGCGAGTTTCATAGCTAGATTGACAAAGGATTTACGTGACTTTGAAATTGATTTAGACCATTTTTGTAACTGGTCATTTCTTACATCAGGACCAAATCGACTATTGCCGTTTTGATAAATTATTGCTTTTGATTGGTGTGAATTAAAGCCTAATATCATGGTAAAATCGTTATAAGACATTTTTTGTAGCATCGTGTCATGGCTCATTAAAGTCAATATTATTAAAAGGCAAAGTAGAGAAGAGATGCCAATTGAATTAGTTGGGGAAATCTGCAAGACCAATTTATTCTGAATTATATGTTAATATAAAGGTTTATATCTTCTTTTACATTTGCATGTGATGAATAACGGCGACAGTGATCATTATAAACTATAGGTGTTGCTTACAAATACTGATTGGTTTCTATTAGTTCAAGATTTTTAAGTCGATATATATGTTATCGTTAGCTAATTTATACTAACAAATATTTGTATGTGGCCATTTTTTTTTAAGTATGAAATCTTTTTTATTCTACCTACACATTTGAATGGGTAATAATGTTGGGATGATTCGAATGTGTTTAAACGGATCACTGATAGTTAAGAATAAAAATGATCATATATTTTGAGATCGATCTAAAAAAACTTACTCCTAAATTATTAATCAAGTCTTGACCGAAATATTTTTAATGAAATGGTTCTCTTT
This sequence comes from Phtheirospermum japonicum, assembly GCA_014905375.1. NCBI lineage: Eukaryota > Viridiplantae > Streptophyta > Magnoliopsida > Lamiales > Orobanchaceae > Phtheirospermum > Phtheirospermum japonicum. Next base: position 7,457 of record BMAC01000301.1, on the reverse strand, counting down.
ATCATAGATGGGGTTTCTTATTATTAATCATATATCATTGTTTCGTTGGAACATTGATAATAATTGGTTTTCTAACTTTTGGTTAACTAGTGTGGGTATTATTTATCTCCTTCCAGTTTGCTATTAATAGGAGTTTCATGATCTTGATTTATGAAATTATGTACACGTTGTCTATTCTCGTTTGACTAGTTAGCAGTTTGTAAAATACGCCTAAAAAATAAAAATAAAAAAGGAGGTCGAATTGAAATTGTACATAGGCTTGTCGAATTCCTGCTGTAATTTCCTCATGATATTGATATTAATCGATTCTCTAAAGAAATAGTCTCAAGCAAGATGTTAACAATTGGTCGAATTCTTATTTCAATTATGTTGTTGGCTGAATCGCCATAAATTACTAAATTACCGATTGAGTCATTTTATCGTCTCTGTGAAATTACTCAATTTGTTTTACCAATCTGTGAAATTACTTTACTCTGCTGGGCTGCTTCGTGGCATCATAGGAGGAGCTCCCTATTTTCCGTGCAAATATGATCGACATCCAAGCTTGACGAAAATCAAGGACCTAATTTACTTCTATTTTTATATCTTTACTTTATCTGTAATGTAAAGACATATGTATATGTTCGGCTCTGAATAATCTATTTCTTCTTATTTGCATGATGAATTTGTTATTATACATGCTTTGTGGCACTATATGATTATGAATACGTTAGAATTAGTTTTGAAGAATGAAGATTGTCATGGTGTTTGTTTTGAAAACAATCATAATAATATTCTACAATTTGATTAAATTATGTGTTCAGACTTTTTATGAGATTGAGTTTTTGCTTAAGATTATATGGTATGCACGTTTCTTTTACTAGTTATTTTTCGAATACACACAAAAATAAAAACGGATATATGTTCGGATTAGCTAGATCACTAATTTCTGCTCTCTACCAACTATTTATCTTAATTGTTGTGATCTTTTGCTACTACCATAATTATTTTCTTAGCATAATTACAACTAAAAACACGATATGACTACAATCGCATGTACATGTTTTAGAAGGGCTGGGCGTGGCTAAATATCATATATGAGAAATTTAATAACGGCATTGAAGGCATTGAACATGAATCCTAAGTAGTTAATAATCTAGGTACCCCATTTGTTTTGAAGTATTCTCCTATCCTGGGTAGTAGCAACCATTGAGTTGCAAAACCAAGTTTATATTAACTCACCATCAGTCTCAAAAATCCATTACTTTTATTAATATATCTCACAAACATAATTCTAATAAAACCAATTGAGAATACTTTCGCTGAAGGCACCCTAGTTTTTGTCAGGCCACTAAGGGTGAAGCTAAACTTAGTTTTGCAATTCGATTGTATAAATCAGTCTCAGGTTAGTGGATTAATCTTGACAAGTCCGGCATCGTTTTCAGCCCCAACACAAATCACTACAAAAAAAAGAAAATTACTGACGGGCTGTACCCATAAATATTTTTAACGTCAGTAAATTGATTGCTGCCCGTCAGCAAATGATGATGGGATTATCGTACCCGTCAGCAAATGATGATGTTGTTGATATGTCTTGAATTTCTCACTTCGGCGTGTTGTACAGAGGTCTCGCTGCCCGGTCAGCGAGTCGGGGGGGTCAAGGGGGGGCAAAGTCCCCCTTGCCTGGGGGTCCGGGGGGGTGGAGACGCCCCGGCCCAAACGGTATTTAGTTTTGGGCCTTAAGCCCACTTTGGTGTATTCTCTCAATACTATATATATGGTTTTTGAGATCAGAAGTTTGTAACCCTAATCAGTTAATAAGAACTATTCTTCTCTCTACCCGCGGACATAGCCAATTTAGTGAACCATGTAAATTTGTGTCTTCATTACGTTTTCTGTTTTCTACTTTTTAATCCGATTCATTCATAACAGACGACATGCTGACGGGTTAAGCCCATCAACAATCCACTGTACATGAATCGATACCCATCAATATTTGCTGAAGGGTGAGGCCTATCAGCATTTGCTGACGGGTCAAGGCCGTCAGCAATTTCAAATAATGCTGACGGGTTTTGTGCTGTCAGAATTTGCTGACGAGTTTAGCCCACTAGCAATTTCAAATAATTCTACGGGTTTAGCCCGTCAGTATTTCAAATAAATATTTTTTTAAAATTTTATTTTTATTTTATTTATTATTTTTACCTGTATTTATGTCACAAATTAATAATCAAATACGAAAACTAATTTGCATTTCCCAAAAAAATAAAAAAATAAGATAATATAATTAATTAACAAATATATCTTATAATGTATAAATTTAAATAAAATATCAAATATAAATATTCACTGTTTCTAAAACTACTACTATGCAGAATCAGCTGGAGAACCACCTGGAGGATCAGAAGGCGGCCGCCGATGCCGCGCTCTCATCGCTACGACGACTTCCTGCATCACCCGCTCACGAAGACTCGCCTCCAACTCGAGCCGCTCATGCGCATGCTCCTCGCGCATCGCCTGAAGCTGATCTTGATGTGCCCGCTCGCTCGCCTCAAGCTAACTCTCGACCTGGCTCTTCAAAACATCCATCTACGTCGGGAGCTCCATGACACGACTATCTGGAGTAGAGGGGGTACCGCCTCTGGAAGTCTTCGATGCCATAATACCTCCTAAGCATCCCAGACCAAATAAACAACCCTTTTTCACCCCGACGGTCTCTAGATAGACATCGTTCTCGTCAACAATAGTAGGATCCTATGATGAAGCACGTCTCTCCTCTAGATGTATCTGAAACTCCTCCTACAATATTTTGATTGATGTATAATTTACCATTACGAGGTTAAAATGAAAGATATATATTTATATTAATTACATATAAAAAATACTTACAAAAATCTGCTACGAAATAGGATCACTGAAAGTACCGCCGGGTCTCTGATGCATAGTTAAGAAAAGCTTGAACGGAGTGGGTTCCCTACCTAGATCCTCACGCTGTATACAATATTTAAATTATATTTTAATTTATCACTAATTATGAACTAATTAATTACTTACGAGTTAAATTTACAAACACATTCAAATTTACTTACGAGCTGACGTGCATGACCAATCGCAGTTGGAGACCCCCCTCTGTGCTTGGATATCCCAGTACTAAGTCCGTCGGGCTCGCTCATCCTATTCCTGCTCGCCTGCTTGGACTGCTTCTTATTCTTTGACTTCTCGAACTCCACCACCCATATCCTCTAAATATCCTCGCCCACGCACGCGGGCACCCTCCCCTCCGTTCTCCACTTCGCCTTCCACTCGTGGAGACAGTTGTGCCACGAGTGAGCCATAAAACTGCAAGAATTATGCCGTACAACCTCCTCAGAATATACACCCGGGGTCCTAATAACAACGCCTCTACAAAACAACACAAAACAACTTGATTAATAAAAATCATTATATATATCAACTTTTGAAATTAGTTAATTACCAAAAACTCGGGCCACCACAACTGACGATGAGACTGAGAAATATGCTCGTACTTTCACCCATCGGGGTGTACACGAGCCACGTGGGTCAGCCAAAGAATCATCGGTAGCTCCGATGAGTGACTGTGTAACCTAGTAAGATATAGAGTTTATTAGAGCAAATATTAAAATAAAAAATTTATTAGCAATAAAAATTAAATTAAAGTTACTTACCTCGTGAGAATGACATAAACCTCGATCATCTCGATGTACTAGCATTGGACAGGGTGGCTGGAACGGTCAACGGAGTCCCTGATGATAAGTCTGTCATATCATGGTCTTCATCCTGTAAGTGACAATGAGACGATGATGATGAATCCAGAGAAGCATGACCCTAAGATGGGCCTAGAGAAGAACATCCATGATATCTACCTCTCATCTAAAAAAATATTAAAATTTTAGTACAATAAAATCGGGATAAATGAATTAATATAATTTCAAACTATATATGTATGTATCAGTTTTATAATTAACCTGAACCGACACTTTCACTATCTAGGTTATCATCAAAATCATCTTCGTTCGTATCTTCGTCATCGGTTAGAAACTTATCTTCTGTCTCCTCCTCTGAATCATAGACAAATTCACCCGACTCATTAATAATAAGGTTGGCGTGTAGTTAGAATATCCATCCTTCAATTATATTGAATTGTGCATTTCTATCTGCTCCTCTTGAAAGGATCGATTAGGCAACATAAGCTCGATAAGATCTATTGTCAATCTCACTTTAATCTTGCAATTTTCCAACCAATCTAACTTATCTCATTTCAAACTCGGCTACGGGCAGTAGTAAACTTGAATAGCTTGGGCAGCAAGTATAAATGGCTCATATCGATTGATTCTACGCTTATAATTGACATTAACAAGGATGAACCTTTGTGCCTGCAAGAGTTGGACCAAACCACTCACAATTGAACATGAGTGTGCTCTTGTAAGGCAACCCAGTGTAGTCGAGTCTACCAACTTCTACGAGACGGACATAGTAATCATACTTAGCATCCTCATGTTTTGTTCCTTTTATACAGATGTCAGTGCTCGAAGTTGATCTATTCGATCCGTATGTAACTGTGTGAAAATTGTATCCATTTATCTTGCAACCATGATATGTAGTCACACATCATGATGGACCTAATGGTAGACTCTTAATGTACCTATCGGTGACATTGTTAAAGGAGTCCTGTGCCTATAACAATAAAAAGTAATAAAAATATTATTTTTTAATATATCAATTTAAATTTCATATATATATGTCACAGCTATATATAATTATTTTAGAATAACTCACATATCTCTCAAACCAATCGGCAAATTCACTTTCCAAATTTTTGTTCAGTCCACCATCTGTAATGTTTTGTTGAGACTATTTTACAACCTCCGTGAAGAGACTGCATATGAATAAAAATTAAAATTATCATAATTTATCATATAATTAATATTTTGTTAAGAAATTATAAATAATGGCATTTCGAACCTGATAAAATCTTATACTTTTTCATAGTTCAGTTAAAAAAAATACCTCACCGCATCGAATTCTTCTTTGCTCAAGAACCTTTTCCTGATGCTGGGAACGTTTCACCATATTTGTAAACACTTAAGGAAAGTCATCATCATCATCTTCATCAATTCGCCCATCATCATTATGAGACAAATTTGTCCTTTTTCGTTAAGACATGATTTTTAAAATAGTACAAAGTGAAAGGCGACGCCTCTTCGAAAAGATATGCATTTACTATCGAGCCCTCAACGCTCGCCTTGTTCTTCACATTGTCCTTCAGTTTGCGAAAAAATCTCTCAAATGGATACATCCACTTATATTGCAATGGACCTGCAATTCTCGCCTCGTATGTTAAGTGAACTGGCAAATGCTCCATGGAGTCGAAAAAACTAGCCGAAAAGATCTTTTCAAGTTGACACAAAATAAGAGGAATATCATACTCTAAACGATTCATATCATCAGTCTCAACCACTCTGCAGATGAGGTTCTTGAAAAACAAACTCAATTCTGTGAGGGCCTTCCACACAGGATGGGGAAGCAGTTCTCGAAAGGCAACTGATATCAACCTTTACATGAACACATGATAGCCGTGACTCTTTATCCCAAACAATCTCAATCCCTTCATATCAACACGCCCAAGATTTGATGCATTTCCATTTGGAAATTGAAGAGTTTTTACCCACTCACACAAGACAACTTTTGATGTCTTATCTAATTTCCAGATCAAAAGAAAATTGGTCAAAAGTTCCAAGATTTCCAACGGAAGTTTTTGTCTTAAGTTTATCGAATGAATAATAAATTGGTCAGAAATATGATTTTTGACCAATTTTGTTTGTGTTTTCTACCGATTTTTTAGGTCGGAAAACCAAAACTCTCTTTTGTGTGGAGAAATATCATACCCCCGGGGCTGCTCGGAAATTTTAAGACGATTTTTGAAATGAACTTCCTCATATGGGGACCATTTAGAGGGACTAAACATATAAATTCGTGTACTACAACATGTATTGAGATCACTCCAAAAATACGTTAGTTAATAAAATAATTTTGGAATGTTTTTTTCATTACAGGTAATGAATAAATATAATAATAAAAAATACAATACAAGAATTACTTTGTTAATTTTATTTACATACTTTAAAATTGAAAAGATCTCACATGTTCCCCCCGTGTTTAATCTATATTTATTTTATAATTATTAACTCTTTTTATATTTTAATGTTTTGATTAACTTTGGTAATAATTACGTCACATACTTTGATAAATTCAAAAGATGTCACACTCTAAAGCCTTATCGCATTGTGTCATTGTCTAATAAATATTTATTAATTATTATTATATGATTTTATATTTTTATGTTTGGGTTGAATTCATTACTAATAATTAGTTACATACACTATTTATTGCAAATATATCGTAATTTACCTCTATATAATATTTAATTTCAAAAATAAATTATTTCATATGTGATTTATATATTAATTAAATCAACTAATTTATATTTTTCTACTAATTATATATGACTTGTTTATATTTTTACATTAGGAGAATAAAAGAAAAATATTGAATTAGGCATTATTTAATAAAAGAAAATGATTAAACTAGACTATATATAATTAAAAAATTTATTAAATTAGGCAAGATACAATAAAAGAAAATTATTAAATTTGGTATATATTAGGCTCATATGACACATAAACGAACGAAGAACAAGGATTTTTTATTTGTCATGAAGCATACGAAGTAGACACATATGTTAGGAGGATTTTGCATTAATATATAAAGGTGATATATGTATATATATATAACTAGTGTGAAAGCCCGCGAAAAATCGCGGGCAAATATAAAAAATATAAAATAGATGAAATTTATCAAAAAAATAATTAAAAATATGAATTACTATATCAAAAAGAAAAAAATGTTGTTCACTTTATATTTTGAAATTTTTATGCAACATTAGTTGTTTGTTTAAAATGATATCATTTTCGTCGCAACAAAGAATTTCCAACCCTTTATGCTCTTAACTATCAATATTGTGAAATAAAGATGACTTGTGCATTGTCCGCGAGTTTTATAATGATTATTGAAAGATTTGTGATAGATATAAAAATAAATTAAAAAATCTTAAAATATGATTGTATTTTAAACTTATGTGGCGTCTCGTTCCAATATAAAAATCGTTCAAATTCTGATATATTTCCATTTATATTACATCATCTTTCATAATGAATAGTCACTACTGCAGAAACCCTTTTTAACGGCGGTTTTTTTTTAAAAACCGCCGTAAAATATGAGATTTAACATCGGTTTAAAAACCGCCGTCGAATCTGTTTATTCAACGACGATTTTAAAACCGCCGTTAAAAAAGCCTGAAAACCGCCGTTAATTTACCTTTTCAACGGCGGTTTTTAAGAACCGCCGTTATTTTTAACGGCGGTCAATACAAGGGCGGTTCAAAAACCGCCGTTAAACATGAA
>BMAC01000300.1:1189167-1209011 GCA_014905375.1 Phtheirospermum japonicum | reverse complement strand
CCCGATATCATGGTCGAGCCATCGGTATATAATGTCCACGCTTTCACCTCCTCGCCCACATCAGCTGGGCGCACCATCTCTTGCAGAAAGTCTGCCAGTACCTGTGCTTTGATGGCCACCCTTGGTTCATACACCACGTCGTACTCGCTTAACACCACAACCCACTTCACCAATCTTCCCGATACATTTGAATTGCCTAAAACCTACTTAAGGGCTAAATTAGTACGCACCTTCACCCTGTGACTCAAAAAGTATGGTCTTAGCTTCCTTGCTGTACAAATCACCATAAAACCTCCTTTCTCTGGCTCTGAATACTTCAAATCAGCCCCTCGTAACATTCTGCTGATGTAATAAATAGGCTTTTGAGTGCCCGCCTCCTCCCTGATCAATACCGAACTGACAACGACCTCTCCTACGGATATGTATAAAATCAGGTCCTCTCCAGGCATTAGCTTAGTTAATAACGGTATCTCGGCAAGTAATTCTTCAGATCATCAAACGCATCTGCAGCCTCTTTTGTCCACTCAAACTTGGATCTCTTCTGGAGTGCCCTGAAAAATGGAACACCTCTTTCCGCCGACCTGGAAATAAAACGACTAAGGCCAGCAATCCGACCTGTAAGTACCTGAACATCACGCACTGTGCGAGGGTGTGGCATCTCCACAACAGCTCGCACCTTTTCCGGGTTGACCTCAATCCCTCTTTCTGTCACCATGTACCCCAGAAATTTCCTGGATCGTACACCGAACGCACACTTCTTGAGATTAAGCTTCATCCCATACTTCCTCAATATAACAAACGTCCTTCTCAAATATTCCACGTGGGATTCCGCTTTCTTGCTCTTGACCAGCATATCATCAACGTAGACCTCCATGGTGGACCCTAGCAGGTCCTTAAACATTCGATCCACTAATCTCTGATAGGTCGCCCCTTTTTTCAAACCAAATGGCATGGACACAAAACAATATGTCCCCGTAGACGTGATAAAAATCACTTTGAGCTGATCCTCCTTTGCAAGGAGTATTTGGTGATACCCCTGTGAAGCATCCATCATGCTCAACAGCTCGCAGCCCGATGTTGAGTCCACCAGCTGGTCGATACGTGGTAAAGGATAATGATCCTTTGGACAAGCTTTATTTAGGTCGCAGAAATCCACACACATCCTCCACTTTTGGGCTGGCTTCGGCACCATTACAACATTAGATAAATACTTAGGGAACTGAATTTCCCTGATATGGCCCGCCCTTAACAACTTTTGTACCTCCTCTTCAATCACCTTATCTAGCTCCGGCCCAAAATGCCTTCTCTTCTGCTTTACAGACCTTGCCTCCGGGCCCGCATTTAAGTGGTGATGTGCGACCTCAGGAGACACTCTTGTTAGCTCCCCATCCCCAAAGGCAAATACATCCCGAAATTCCCTCAACAAATCCACCAGCTCGCTTTTGAACATCTCAGGTATTAAGGTCCCCACCCTAGTAGTGTATTCTGGGTGACCTTCTTCTAACGAGATTTCCATTAATTCTTCATTTGGTCGAACCAATTTATCCCGATCCTTTATCTTCTTCGTACTAAGCACTCCCTCCGGCTGGTCATCATCCCTTTCACGCTTATTTTTTGTCAACCCTCTTCTGACCATTAAATGATAGCATGATCTCATGACCTGCTGTTCTGAAATGACTTCTCCTACTTTGTCGCCCACTGGATACTTAATACTCATGTTATAGGTCGATGTTACCGTCTGGAACGCATTGAGGGCAGGTTGACCTAATATAGCGTTATATGCCGACCTTCCTCGTACTATCAGAAACTTCAAATTCTTCTTTGCCTGTAATCCATCCTTCCCCAATATCACTGGCAGCGTCAGCTCTCCCTCCATATTCACTTGTGCCCCATTAAAAGCATATATGGGCGTATTCACAGGTCGTACCTTCTTGTCTAATTCCATCTGCTCAAGACAGTCCGTGTAGATGATATTCACCGAGCTCCCGTTATCTACGAAGATTCTGCCGACCTCATATCCCACCACCTCAGCTTCAATTACTAATGCATCATTATGATCTTCTTACAGTCCTCGTCGGTCATTAGGGCCAAAAGAAATGACTGGCCCTATCATCTAAGGTTGCCGACTTACACTAGCGACCTCCCACGTTCCCAAGAGAGCTAACTTAGTATGCCTCTTTCGCGCATTGTTGGAATCCCCATCAATCGGTCCCCCTGAGATCATATTTATCCTCCCTTTATTTCTTCGTGGACCGTTGTGTTCTAGATTTCCTTGTTGTGGTCGTCTCGCGACCTGATTTTGAGGTGGATCCCTTGGTGGAGGTGGAGGCAATGGTCGCCCCTGCTCCTTAGCTCTCTATCCTTGTAAATCATTTCCTTCAAATGCCCAGCCCTTATAAGCCTCTCTATCTCTTCTTTGAGGTGCCTGCAACTTTCGGTAAAATGGCCATAATTGTTATGAAATAAACAGAAAGAGTTAGTTTGGGATGAGTAGGAATTGGTGTGCGATCTTCTGGCCATTTTATAGCATTAGGCACCAAACGCTCCATAATAGAAAACACCTTAGCCCGTGGGTAGGCTAATGGTGTGAAATACTCACTTTTATATCTTTGTATATTCTCCTCCTGCTTTCCACTAACTGACGCATTTGTGGCTAAGAGCCCGCGCACTACCCTCCTAGACTCTCTCCTCAACTCCCTTCTAAACTCACTTCTCCCCACACTTCCTCCCGGATCAGCGTCCTCTCGACCAAAACGTGCCCGATGCTCCTCCTCAGCTTCTTCTACCTGTACATACTTATGGCACCTTGCCAAAACCTCGTCATATGTCCGAGCCTCCTTCTTGACCAAGGATTTACGTAGATCCTCCCTTCTTAGTCCCTGATGTAGGGCTCTGAATTTCATCTCGTCTGTAGCCATAGGTATCTCTAGGATGGCACTAGTAAATTTATTAACATACTGCTTCAATGTCTCGTCAGGTCGCTGTACCATAGTAAAAAGCGATTGTGCCGTCTTCACACTCTGTCTCACGCTGGAAAATTGTTTTAAGAATGCAGCTCGCAGCACCTGATAATTGGTAATTTTTCCCCTCGATAACTGATAAAACCAGTTCTGTGCAATTCCTCTCAAAGTGGACACAAAAGCCCGGCACGCCACAGCATCCGAATAATTATGCAACATTCTCGCGTTCTCAAAAAGTTGCAAATGCTCGATTGGATCCGTTGTTCCCTGATACTGAAACTCCAACGCCTTATATTCCTTGGGTACCGCGGCCTGCAATATATCCTCCGAGAAGGGATGTCCCTCATCTCCGTCAAAATTTTCTCCGCCCACTCGCTTCTGTAACTTCAGCATGGCCTCCTGCAAGTCTCTGAGAGCTTTATTCCCTGGTCCTATGTCATTCTCACCTTTTCCCTCCATGTATCCGCCACGAGTTTTAAGAGTTTTGTCTTGAGATTCACCATTCGTACTCAAGGTCTGGGTTTCACTCTCACTAATATGTCTGCCATGTCCGCGACCTCGGTGCTTGGAATGACTTCGCCGTATCTTTATCCCCTTCCTTCTGTGTCCATGCCTATGAGTATTGGACTCCGAGGTAGGACTGGAGGTGTCCTCGTACTTTCGCTTACTCTGCCCTTTCTTTCCCCGAAGAGACCTTTTAGAAAGAGATCCCTCGTTTTGTTTCACCCTCTCAGTTATCGACTTCTCCTCCCTCTCGCCGTAAAAATCGTCCTTCTTCTCTTTCCGAGTACCCAGCCCGCTTGCCAGATACCTATGCAATTCCTCCTGTTTCTCCAAAGGCACAAAATCCATAAGCCCCTCTAAGAACTTCTTGTTAATCCGACAAGGCTTATCCTTGGGTAAGTCCTTCCACTCTTTCGTACCTATATGAATTACTTTCTGCGCCACCACCTCCGGTGTACTCAAGCTTTCCGCTGGTTCCTTTCCATCCCGGCGCTTTGGGGAGGGTGGTGTCGCACCATCCAAGCCCTGGAATGTCGGATCCACCTGTGGAGATGTCTGTCCGCCTTTCATCACGTCTCCTTCATCGGCACCCGCCATCCTGGTCTTCCTTTTCTGTTTGTTCGACTCAGAACCATAGTGCAAGGTTCTAGGTATTATGTTATCCTTCATATTTCGTTTATGAAATTTCTCACGCCTTTCGCTCAAGGACTCGATGTCCCTCTTTCCCACAGATGGCGCCAATTTGATAAGTCCAAAAGGTTGGGTTACCAAATATATGAGGTACTAACCTCAAAATTGAGATCAGCGACCTGAAACTGCTTCCAAATACGTCACAACGACCTGCCAAGCCCTCCGCGAATCTCCTGCCGACCTAGCAGGTCTTGCAAAATAGCGCCTCGGACGGGTCGGATGACAGGACCGTCAAGGCCCTCTGATGCTTAAGTTAATAAGCAAATCATAACTCACACTACTACTCAAAAACAATACAATATATGCTACGATATAATATGTAACGTATACAATGAGAGGTAAGAACCTCCTTTTATAGAGATAAAACAAGTACCCTCTCGATCTAGGGTTACCTTCTCCCACTACAATTCCATAAATACCACAATTCCATAAACACCATGATACTACAACCGACTTAACATTAGGACTCCTCCCATATGGTAAGTTCCCATAAACAATAAACCTCTCATTAAATTACCAGCAAAGGCCTGGGCCTGTTACCCTTTCCATACAGCCCACCAAGGCCCCCAAAACTCATTCACATTAAGCCCATGAACGAGCTAAATCACTCAGCACCAAACATAAGAGGTCGCGACCCTATATGAGAACTCATCCTCATACTCCAGGTTGCTACTCTACAAAAACCAGCTCGCTCATTTCTCAAAGACACCATACAGCTCGCTCACCTCCCAGAGGAACACCTTCTCTAGGAAATAAGGTCGCCTTTATCACATGTGGACATTTTAGTCCGTATAACATTACAATTCTTTTATTATAGATTATAAACAATTGTATACTTAGGATGAGGAGTGACTGCTCGAAAATCATTTTGATCTGACATCATTCAATTTTTTTTATAGATTGTATTGCTGATAAACAATTTCAGATTGAGGATGAGGAGTGGTTGCTTGACAAACATTTTGATATGTCAACTTTAGTTTATTCAAAGTATTATTGCATTGTTGAGCTAGTAAATACTTATCTAATATATACTATAGATGAAAATACTTACCGCATACTTTCATCATAAAATGGTTATGAGATGTTTTAAAAACATAAATAATTGAAAACCTTTGCAATTTTCTATTAAAATGGTTCATCAATTTATTTTGTTACCAAATATTGGAAATGACTATGGTGCCGTGAAAGCAACATGTCGATAATCCCCGAAATTGACACCCATCCATGGGCCGATTTTTATAACCAATTTTTAATCTAGTGATTCTAATCAAATGAATAATGGTATCATGAAAACATTGTAGAAGTTTCCCAAAATATTAAGTGATTTGCATAAGACTATAAAACTAATTAAATGGTAAACTAATAATGATGCAAATTAATAAATAAATAATGGGCAAAAATGACAATTTTGAAACTGAATTCAAAATATAATAATTAATGCTGAAACTGTTAAAACTAAAGCTATTTAAAAGTTCAAAAATAATAATGAATGATTATAGTACGAAACCAGCAGAAAAACTCATAAAATAAAATAATGCACCGCAATAATTTTGCAAGAATAATTAAATTATTCTTAAAATTCCTATATAATAGGTCGTAACAATTTCGAGTAAGTCCTATATAATATGACAGAATAACGGTTAGGGAATTTTGTTAATAAACTAGTTAATTAAATTATTGTTTAAAATTATTATATAATAGGCCGAACAGTTTTAGCGGATAGTAAGTCAAGGGCAACACTCTTGCGAGGCCGGACTAACAGAATATTTAGTAAAAACCTAATACATTATAATACCAATACATCATAGTACAAAAATCAATACATCATAGCACGGTTCAGGGATTTATGAAAAGTCAATACCTTCGAGTACAAAAATAAATACATCGTAATACAAAAACTAATATATTATAGGGGCAATTGCCATAAACTACCTAATAGAAAATATATTTGTCAAATACTCTAACCTATTATAAAAAATGTTTACTACTCCATACACAATTGTAAAATGACAAAACTAACCTTATAATTTTAACCCCCAAAACCAACAATCCCTTCTCATTTCTCACGCAACCTCTTCGAATTTCTCTTTCGTTTTCTTTCAAAAATTTTCATGCAAACTTGTGAAGAAAATCACAACAAATCTAGTAATGAAAAAAAATTAGTTTCTAAGAAATCCATCGCCCTTGAAGTGATGGAGAAATCGAAGAAAAAGACACGAAATGTAACAATATCGAAGGACATTTCATCACCGGAGAAGAAGACCAGACCATCGCCGGAGAAGAAAACAGTCCATTGCTGGAGAAGAAGACCAGTCCATCGCCGAACAAGAAGAAAAATACAAACCACGGTAATCGTTTCTATTTTTTCCGATTCTGTAGGAAATTGAGATTAGGTTTTCTGAATATTTTGTTCAAAATGTTGTGTGGAAAACACCTTCGTTTTCCTTACTGTTTTTTCTGATTCAGTAGGAAATTGTCATTAGGTTTTCTGAATATATTTTGTTCAAATTGTTGTGTGAAAAACACCTTCGATTTTCTACTATTTTTTCTGATTCAGTAGGAAATTATCATTACATTTTCTGAGATTTTGTTTTGTGTGAAAAACACCTTCGATTTCCTACTATTTTTTTCTAATTTTGTAGGAAATTGTCATTAGGTTTTCTGAGTATTTTGTTCAAATTGTTGTGTGAAAAAAACCTTCGATTTCCTACTATTTTCTGATTCAGTAGAAAATTGTCATTACATTTTCTGAGATTTTATTCAAATTATTGTGTGAAAAACACCTTCGATTTCCCACTGTTTTTTCTGATTCGGTAGAAAATTGAGATTAGGTTTTCTGAGTATTTTGTTCAAGGTTTTCTAAGTATTTTGTTCAAATGAATGTATGAAATCTGATACATGTTTTTATATACACACTTTATCTTATTTTAATTGATATTGATTGATTGTTGACCATTTTTTAGGGCTAGTGACCAAATGAGGTCTACAATGGCTACAATAATAAAGACTAATAGAGGAATAAGAGATCGTTTGAAAGAGGAGCATCTAAACGTGATGGCTAAAACCCCTTTCTTTTTGCTATTTAAGTGCATATATGATGAGAAGTTAACTACTGCAAATTGTAGAAAGAATGAGAAGAATATAGTGTCTGTAATTCGGAGTTTCAATAAAGATACACGAACAATTAAGCTTGGGTCTCATGATGTTGGGATACATGCGAAGGATGTTAGATTTATTTTTTGGTTGGATGAAGGAACACGTCGTATTGAGGTTTATAAGGGTAAGAAGCCTGAATGGGAATTCGCTAATCGTATATTCAGTGGTGTGGAGGAGAAGGAGCTGACTGTGAAGCTACTCAAATCGAGATTGGCATTAGTCCTGAATACTGAAGGTGATGTTGCAGTTGAAGACACTGTCAGAATATTTTATTTGATAACCATTTGTTCTCTATTCTTCTGTACATCTGGAACTTCGATATCGTGGGGGTGGGTTCAGTACGCTAAAACATTGATGAGATGAAGACGTATGACTGGTGTGAGGCTATATTGAGTACTCTTGTTCAGTCCATGGTTGAGAAGCATGATCAGCCATCAAAAATTCTAGGATGTACTACATTTTTGATGGTAAGATATTTATTCATCAGTTATAACTAAATATCATTTCTTCAATTTCTATTTAACTAATATGGAATCTGTTTGGGAAAAAAAAACATTGCAGTATTGGCTTTGAGAGCATGCAAGAATAGCTAACCCGAGAATTCTGTAATGGCATCTGCCCAGTGTGTGGAAAACAGTGGACAAGGACAATTTGCTAAATTTGACAGATGACAAGGTAAATAAATTTTCAAAAGTTGTTACATTATTTCTACCTTGGCTTTATAACAATGAAAATAGTTTGGCATAAAGTTAGTAACAATGACATAAAGTAAGTAATGAAAAAGCCTATATTTTTGTCTGGCGATGTAGTAGGAACACATGACATAAAGTAAGAAATTTAATACATGTAGTAGGAAAACAGTGACATTGAGTAAAGAATTTACATATGGTAATACTGAATTACAGGTGATCACCGGTACTCTAACACCCAAAATTAATGAAGGAAACATGTTCAAGAATTTGAAGACTATTGTGAATGAGAAACCAATTAAGGTGAAGTTGAAACTCCGACAAAAAACTAAAGCGATAGTGACTGCGCCATCGATTGAGGAGGGAAGAGTTGAGGAAACTCAAAAACTGTTGGAAGAAAATGAACAGCTTCAAGAGGAAAGGCATCAAGTAAATGAAGAGATAGTGACTGCTCAAAAGCTGTATGAAGATCTTCTGATGCAACACAATGCTATCAAATCTCAGTACACAATTCTCGAGGAAGAAAATAAAAAATTGAAGGATAGGATTAGTGTGTTGGAGAAAACAAATGATTCCCAAAATAATTTTGAGGAATGAGGTACATGCAATCACCCAAGCTCATTTTGAGGGAAAAAATAATTTTGAAGGTGCTGAGAGAAAACAGAATTCAATGTACCAGAAGATAAAGAATAAAAAAAAAAGGAAGCCGACTGAATGCAAGGATTATGATTATGGGGAAGGGAGAAAGAAATCTAAGGTGCAAGAAGAGGTTCCCAATTGCAACAGAATAGTGGACTGGGAATACACTGCTGGTCAAATCAAATTTCTTGAAAAGGTAGATAGACAGTCACCGGCAAATTGTGGATGGGATTTGCCCCCAGAATGTTTGGAAAAATTCATATTATTGGTCCAGAAAGAGATAATGTAAGATTTCTTACTTTATGTCAAAGTTTAATACTACATCACTATTTCATACTCTACTCGTCTAATCGTCTAGAATCTTAATATTATTATTATTTTTTTTTATTTTTATTTTTTTGCAAACAGGGAGACAATTTTCTATGACAAAGAAAACTGCATCCTTGTGACTGTGGAGAATATCTTGGATATATTTAGATGTAAATATATCAGTAATTGTGTAAGTTAAAAAAAAGTCTTAATCTATTTTATCTTCCAGTATTAAATTTTTTTTATGTATATTATCATTGCGAAAGTATTGTTTATTGTTGACTCATTACATTATTTTCAGGTGATTGATGCCTATGCACAATATTTGTTGAAAACAAGTAGTTTGGATGACAAGGCAGTGATAGTTCGTGAACATTGTTGGGTACTTTCTTAAAAATTAGTTAGTCTTACATTACTGTTAGTTTCAATTATATCATATCATAACATTTTCTTGCCAGAAAAAATGCAAACTTCTATTGTTAAGCAAAAATCTATCGACAATCCCATTTACAAATAATTGGCTGATGCATCGGCAGTCAATGATGCAATTATTCTTTTCCCAATCGTCTCGACAGGATACAACAAAGAAACAAGCCCATTTCATTGGACTCTCTTAGAAATAAATTCCGATTCTACAATTCCATGAAGCCTAGAAGAGTAGAAAGGATGCATTTTGTGAAGACGCAAAAGTTATGGTATGACAAAACCTTTACTTAAAATAATGTTAGTTTCAGTTACTTTTATACTTTATTGAGTTAAAACGCCATCGATGATTTTTTCTATTAACATAAAGAACTTATAGAGACAAATGTGGCTAGAATTTTAACAAGGACAAAGAGTCTACTCTCTTACCGCTAGAGAGTGTAAGAGAAATTCCTCAACAAGGAGCAGACACGTAAGTTTTTTGAAGAATAAAATTACTAGTTTATTGTTGCATACTAATTAGCTTATTGTTCATATAACTATTCTCATGTTAATCGATTTCATGCCCCAGGAACGACTGTGCAATTTATGTTTGCTATTTCATGAAGAAAACCATGCAAAGGGAGAAGATTCCAAAGAAACTTTCAAAAGATGATTTTCAAGTTTTTAAAGCAGAGATTGTGAAGGCTATTGTAATGAATGGCTAAAAATTGTAAAACAACTGTTTTGGGAAATCGTTTGTTTTCTAATTTGATGTGACTGACTTAGTAAGAAATATCTTGATGTGGATTTGTATTCATTTTTATGTGGCAAGGATCTAGTAAGAAATGCTTAGATATGATCGTGTTATTGAATCGTATATCGATCAAAATAGTGAATAAACAAGTTTAATGCAGTGTGTATGCATGATCATTGAAATTGCATGGTTTTTGAATCTATAATCAAAATTATTTGATTCCTTGTATATATGTATGCGCGTTTAGTGATTCAGTACACATATAGTAAGAAATTTGTTCAAAATGTAAGAAATATTGGTGTTTCTGTAAGAAATTCACATATTACGGAAGGGTGTTTTTTTCAAAATGTAAGGAAATTTGGTTACTTAATATGTGAATTTCTTACTGAAAACCAACAACAGATATTAACTAAACATACCAGTATGTTTAGTTAACAAAAACGCATATAAATGCTTATAGTCAGTACAAATCTCATTTCACTAAAAAAAACAAAACAATAAATCAAACAAACCAGTAAGGCAAAAAACACCAACACATTAAGAAAAGGGAAAAAGATTGTAACCATCCTGTACTATACGCGTTTTTTGGGTTTGCATCCTAACATTTTTTTTGTAATTTAATGCATCCTGTACTTCACAAAATCCTGAAAGTGCATCCTGCGACCAGCCAATTCGCCCCAACTCGCCGAAACTCACCTAGTCTCGCGAGTGAGGTTGCATATTTTCAAACCCGTATACTTTAGGTGAGTTCCGACGAATTTATTGTTTATTTAAAACTAGTTCCGGCATATTTTATTAAATATGCGAACTCACCGAATTTACTATTTAATAAATAATAAAATTTATTTATTTAATAAAACTAGTTCGGTAAACGTTAGGATAAAATATGGTTTGCATATTTATTTAATAAATTCTAGTTTTTATTTAATAAAACTAGTTTTTTCTAAATTTTGTATAGTACAGGATGCACTTTCAAAATTTTGTATAGTACAGGATGCACTTTCAAAATTTTGTATAGTACAGGATGCATTAAATTACAAAAAAAACGTTAGGATGCAAACCCAAAAAATGCGTATAGTACAGGATGCATATAATTTTTTACCCTTAAGAAAAAGCACATAAATTCATCACCTCAACTAACAAAGCAATAATACAAGAAATGCTTATAATCAGTACAAATCTCATATAACTTAAAAAACAATAGATCGATATTTGTGTTTACTAGAGATTGAGAAATCTAAACAAGAGGTTCAGTGCATGTTTTTTTTTTTATTATGATTGCCGATATGTCCACATCTATCACATTTCATAGCTCTCGGAATGTGTTCTCCCCTACAATATATCCTCTTCTTTTTAGGTCTTCCAGGAGGCCTCCTGGACTCTGGTGGGACAATCAAAGCATGGTCCGGATGGGCTTGGGGTTGGTCAAACATTGAAATAGGATGAATGGGTGCTAAATATGACTTTATGTAACTATGTGCGTGATAGAACTCATCAACAAAAAGGTGCAGAGGTCTGCCTTCGCTCATTATGCATGCCACTGCATGCGAACATGGTAGACCGGTGATTTTCCACTATCGACAAGAACAAGTGCGCTCTAAAATATTAACTACAACTGAAGGAACACATTGCACTTCGTAAATTGAATTAGACGATCCAACAACAATCCATGTCCTCCCTTCGTCGATGAGCATCGTCAACTTCTTCTCAATTGACGGACAGAATACATTGGTCCAATTCCGACAACTACCACTTCTATTTGAGAACAAAATAAACAAATAAATTATTAATTTCTAATCTGATTCGAAATATATATAAAATCATCAAAAAATCACAACTAATCTCGTACTAAATCAACAGGATATGAAAAGTATTTTTATATAATTACGAAAAATCATCAAAAAAGAATGAAAAAATATTACATACCAAAAAATGATTTCATCATCTTCACTTTGATTGAGTTAACCGAAGTTGTGATTGGGATATGCTTTGCTTGAAGGATCCAATTATTAAATGATTCTGCCGCATTAGAGCTCATCTCTCCATATCTTTGACCCACAAAATATGCATTAGCCCAATGGCATGGATCAGTATTTTCAAAAAAACTCTGTGTTGTGCGTCCGCCTTCTTTTAATAGATCATTCATGTGCTATTAATATGCTTCGACTGTGAGGGAATATGCATAATTCATCAAAAGCCAAATGATTCTATTTCGCAAGACCTTAGTCGCCCTTTTTCCGCTAAATTTGTCCTTCAAATTCTTCTTAAGATGGTTTAAACAGTAACCATGGGGGAAACCTGGAAAGACTTTACTCGTGGCCTCAAGTAGACCAAGGTTCCTATCGGAAACAAAAATTACCATACGAGATGGTGAAATAATTTTCTTAAGGTTTTCCAAGAACCATTTCCAGTTTGCAGTGTTCTCAGAATCCACGATGGCAAATGCCAATGGCTATAAACCTGGATATATAATGAAAAATGAATTAAATCAGAGAGTAGTATTTACAGAAAATATAGTAAGTAGTACATTTAGTAGGGGCTTTACCTCTATCACCATCCTTGCCTGTGGCAACAAGTAAATGTCCTTTGAACTTCCCTCTTAGATAAGTTCCATCAAGAAACAACAATGGACGGCAAAAGTTAAATCCATCAATACAACCTTTCAATGATATGAAGATTTTTCAAAATTTGCAAGATGTTGCATTCACATCCAAAACAACATGTGAGCCCAAGTTTGATTCTGAAATAGCCTTTACGTGTCTGCTTAACATTTCGAATGACTCGTTTTCAACCATGGATGCACTTTTTCGCCTTCTCAACACCATCAAATGCAATGGTATACGATATATCCAAACCATATTCGTGCAAAAATTACTTTACAATATCAATCGGCCGAGTCTCTGGATTCTTACGAACTTGGTCTAGAATCAAGTTACAAACCAAATCTGCACACACACGGTTATTTTTTAAAGATCTAAAACATGAACCACATGTATGTACATTGTTCATTAACTTCACGTAAAAATAACCATTGCTAGGCTCCATTGACGCATACACATACCAACCACAGCCCGTACTCTCCTTCTTGATGCATGTTGCTGAAACTCTTTTAGAATAATTCTTCCACCAATTGAAATCAAAGCCAGCACCAATTGCTATTTTACGCAATGCAATACGAAACTCTGTAGCTCTAGCTTCAAATTTCTGACCAACATCAGTGATTACTTTATCCCAACCATCCGTCAAAAGAGTCTTGTTATTCGAGGGACAAAACAGAGGAAGTAAATCTCTTTCAACATCATTATTGTCAATATCTGTCAAATAGCTATTCTCGTTATAAGACGAACAGGCAGACTGCTCGCAAGTTCCAACACCATCGGGATATTTCTTTGATATTTCAACTGTCAAACGGTCCAAATTATACAACACAACCAACGACACCATAGTATTAAAGTCATCATCAATATCCAAAACACAATTAGAAAAACCACGAGTCGAGTAGTGCATTGTGAAATTATCTCTGTGCAGTTTCTTCCACTAAATTTGTATTTTCAGCAAGAGTTTGTCGAACGAATCACTAATATCCATCTTATAAGCTAAAGTCTCACCATCAAACAAGCAAAAGACAAATATCCCACTGCCAACAGCATTACCTGAAATCAAAGAAATCAACATAACGTAAGAAATCAAATAACCAGAAAATAACATAACGTAAGAAATCAAATAACCAGAAAATAACATAACGTACAATATCAAATTACCAGAAAGTAACATAACGTAAGAAATCAAATTACCAGGAATTAACATAACGTAAGAAATCAAATTACCAGAAATCAACATAACGTAAGAAATCAAATTACCAGAAATCAACATAATGTAAGAAATCAAAAATTGGGGGGAAAATGCACTCGAATCAGAATCATATTCAAAAAATCATAATCGAAAACAAAAATTAATCAAACAAAATTAATCAAAATTACCAGAAGTTGTAGTCAAATCAGAAGCCATCGATTGTGTAATCAAATCGTCTGTGGAAAAAAAATCAAAAAAATCGATTGTACTCTGCAAACGATTACCGTGTTTTTGGATTAAGTGAATTGACGGCCTGAGCAAATAAAAATAGATGAAGAAGAGTTCACGTCTGCAATTTTAGGTCAAAAAGGGGAGGCAATTTTTTCCCAAAAAGCGGATGAGAAAAAAATGGTGGGAAAATAAAAGTGTATTATCGACATTTTGACTTATAATTTTGGACTAATTATCAAAAATTAGGTACTATTTGGACTAAAATTGGATGGGGGTCTAATTAACAAATGAACCAATATACGGAGGACTATTTAACAATTCCCCCTATATTGTAATATCGAGTCAGATGGCCTAACAGGTCATAACCCGTTAGTCTGGCCTAACATAAGTGTTTGTCGTAAGTCAGTGGTTAGGGAATTTTGTTAATAAACTATATATAATTCATTTCTTATTTAAAATTCCTAAAAAATAGGACGAGAATAAGTCCCGACATAGTGAATACATTTTCTAATACGGTAATAAAATACTTTTCTGCTCACTTTCATTGCTATTTTCAGACGTCGAGCTTTTAATATATATACAAATATGGTTAGAGTACATACTATACTAAATTAAAAATTTGGATATTTACGCATGGAGTACCATGAATGTTTTGGGTTGACATTTTAACGGCAACCTTGTTAATATAAATAGAATGCCATCTTGAATTATGAATTATGCCGCTCTAATAAGTAAGGGTGTGATTAGATATCCTTTCGTTTCATTTGATTAGAAAATAGTAAAAATGATTTAAGGAGATAGTAGATTTTGGAAAAGATAGTGATTGAATAACAATTCTTGCAAAGCTGCTTCTCACACACTTCAGATTCTCAGTTGGGTTGACCCAAGCAAGATGATGGGTCTATTTAAGCTATTCCTCACCACTTTATGTCTCAATTACAGAAGAAAGTGTTGGAATATTTCGAACACAAACAGGGAATAAGTAATTATCACTATATTAGAAAAAGAACATAAAATATTATAAAAAGTCGAGTCGAGTATGAACTCTTTCCGCAAGATGAAATTGCCCCGGTAGTGCTCTTCGATTTAGGTAACTCGTCCCCAAAGATAAAATGACTTTCGTCTCTGGTTTGACAACTGTTTTGCATGTAATTGTGGCATTTTATCTTGTGTTTCTAGTTAGAGTTTAGCGTTATTTGTAGTAGTTTGAGTCTTATTTTATTAAGGTTTTAGATTATTCTATCATTTTTAAGTTTGAGATTGATTGGTGTTTTGTAATGATAAATCATGAGGTTTTTGAGTCCAAATTCTTATGTTGTAGGTGGCCAAGGGAGTTAGAGTTGCTCTGAGTCGCATTGGGAGGTGTCCAAGATCGAGTCGAGACCTTAAAGTCCAAGATCCGTGCCGAAATGAAGAAACCGTGCCGGAAGAAGCTGAGATCGACTGAAAAGCTACCGATCGAYTGCCTGATCGACTGGCAGTCGATCGACTGCCCTTCYAAGAATCGACTGAAATGCTGAAAATYGACTCAATTCCAGGGACTTCCTCTCCTCTTCAAGAAGCAGTCGATCGAMTGCTTGCTGCCCAATCGACTGGTAGTCGATCGACCGCCCCTCCCGGATCGACTGAACTGCTCAAGGATCGACCCAATTCCAGAGATTTCCCAAAAATCGATACTTCTCCAAGAAGCAGTCGATCGACTGCTTACTGTCGATCGACCGCAGTCGATCGACTGGCCACTAGCAGTCGATCGACTGGAAGACCGGGAATCAGCGCGAATTTATGATTTTTGCCCCTACTAATAGCTATTTAAACCCCATTTTTAACCCCAGAAAAACACACACTCTTTCCCCAACTCTTGCATGAGGCTTGGGAATTAATTTTCTCTCATTTTTCTCTAGATCTACTTTCTCTCTCTTAGGTTTTGGATTTAATTTTCAAGCAATTTCCTTGGGTTTGTAAGCTCAAGAAGAATCCAAATACTCCTTTGGATTAGCACTTTCATTTGTAATTCAAGTTTTGGATTCTCCATTTAATTTTAGTAAGCTTTCCTTTTACTTTCAAGCTTCGTTCTTCATTTTCATGCATGTTCTTCATTTCATGCTTTTAGCCTTAGCTACCTTGATTCCATGATGAAACTTGTGAATTGGCTATGAATCTAGATGAGTGACACATCTAGAGTCGTAGATCGGCCTTGGATCATCTTGGTTTTGAGTTTTTCACTTATGCTTTATTTTGCAATTTATTTTCATGCTTTGTTTTATGAATCCTAGATCTAGCTTTGTTTCTTGTTATTTTTTCTGAAAGATTTCAAACTTTCATGTCAACTTTCAATGCTCTTTACTTCGATGCTTTCAGTTTTTGTCTAATTTGCATTATTTAGGAGTTTTCATGCATAGTTGTACCTTGTGCATGCATGGTAGTACTCGATGAAACAATGCTTGTTTTTGCTTGTTTTTATTAACTGCTTGCGTTTTCAATTAAGGCATACGACCGAGGCATCCGACCAACTTGTCATTTCAATTCCTAGGGTAGTTTGGATAGCTTAAATTTCTTGTTTTCATTTTCTTTCTATTTTTCGAAGCTTGAAAACACCTTGATTCATCAATTGAACGATTTCCAATCACACCGAGCCAAATGAACTTTCAAATATTTTGAACCACGAAAAACTACACTTAAAAATGGCGCCGTTGCGATACGGCTCGGTTAAGGCCTTCGATTTAATTGTTATTTCATTGTGTTTTTAGCTTTCCTTTTGTCTTTAACGTTTTTTGTCTAGTATGCAAGGTGCTTATAACTATGGTGGATACATTCTCAACATGGGAGGGCATGGTGCAAACCATGTTGGGAATGAGATGTTGGTATAATGGGTAGTGGCAACGTGGGAGGGCATGGTGCAAACCACGTTGCCAATGGTGGATATGGATATGGGCAACCCGGCATGGGAAGGTTATGGTGCAAACCATGTCGGGTTTGATAGTTTCTCGGGCGTGAGTGGTTCCTTGGGTGGTTATGGAGCTCCAAATTCCTATCCGAACGTGCAAGCTCCTTACACCTATCCGAACATGCACACCCCAACTTCCGGCTCTTATGGCTATGGTACTCCACACAATTATCCGGATATGCCGAGCCTGAATCCCGGCCTACATGATGGTTCTCTCACTTCTAATATCGATTATGCCCAATTTGATGCCACCAATAGCACTCATGATCCCGATCCGTATGCGTACTTCGGCGGTGTGAGCTCCAATGACCAAAATGCCCCTCCCGACCTCGATATTCCGATGCATGCTCCTATTCCACCCCCGACCCGACTCTATTGGACATGAATTCGTTGACCACTATGTTGACCTCAATTGAGGCTAGTCTTGTTTCTATTGAGACTACGAACGATAATTTACACACAAAACTTGGGCAAATGGAGAGTGATTTGGCCGTGCTAATTGAAGCTAATGAGAACGAAATATTGCCAAGCCAACCTTCGCATCCTCTTGAGATCACAATCATCGATAAGTGTGGGGTGGTTGATAATGAGCTTGTACAACCGTCCGAGCTAGAGGTGGTTTCTATTGCGAGTACTCTTACTCTTCCCGATTCTACCCTCCCCCATCTTGCAAAGAATATTCAGGATGCTCCTATACCCTATCCATCAAGCTTCCCCTTTCGAGGTTTGCTTACGTATGGACGTGGCCCAAGGGTCGATCGAACAATCTTATATGGAGGATATGTACCATGAGGGGGAGATTGGCCCGGACGTTGATATTGAGGATTGTTGCGAGGTTGTCGAGCCCTTTGTTATACATGATAAATCCGTTGTGCTCCAACGTACCCAAGACTTGTGTGACAAAGATGTTTTATGGGTCGTTGAGGGCAACGACGACTTTCTAAAGGGGGAGGTGGCGATCATTGATGAGAAGATTGGAGAGTTTGAAGATCTTCTTGGGGTAGAGATTGTTGATGGTGGGTTGAGAGTCGACTCCGTCGAGAAATTTGAGGATTTGCTTGGAGTGGAGATTATAGAGGATAAGATGGGAAGACTTGATGATTATCTCGAGAAAGAGGAGGAGTGCAAGTCGATTACCATCTTGGCTAGCTCGACCCGAGGTGAAGAGGAGAGGTCGGTTGATATTCTTAAAGTTCTCAAGGGGGATATTGGTTGGAAACCCGGAGTGATAAAGGGAGCTAGTCCTTGGACTTACTTGCATAAACTTGTTTTGGAGGATGATGCCACACCAACCTCAAGAATTTCAAAGGCATTTGAATCCAAATTTCAAGGAGTTTGTGGACGACGAGAGGAGGATCGAGGACGAGAAAGGAAAGTGGATGGCCCCGAGGGATAAAACGGGATGGAGGATGTTGATCGAATTTGAAAAGTTAAATGTGGATACCAAGACCGATCGTTTCCCTCCCCCGTTGCTCGACCACGTGTTGGAAAATATACCCGGCCATTACTCTTTTTGCTTTTGGGATGAGTCCTCGGGTCACTTCAAAACAACAATTCCACCCGAGAATCGACCCATGACGACTCCTATTTGCCCGATGAAAACACTAACCGGCCACTATTCTTTTCACTTCCTAATTGAGTCATCGGGCCACTACAAAACCACCATTCCACCCGAGGACCGAGCCGAGATGAGTTTTGATTGTCCGCTTGGAACGTTTGCTTTTTGGCGGATCTTATTTGAGCTATGCAATGCGCCAGGAACGTTCCAACGAGTGGATCCTCCCGACAAGGAGGAGATTGTATTGGTGGACCCTCCCGTGATCTTTCCACCTTGATAAAAAAAAGGGAGTACGTCAAGCTAGTGACGTAAAACAAGCGCTTCTTGGGAGGCAACCCAAGTCTTCTTTATTTCTTTCTTTCTTTCTTTCTTTCTTTCTTTCTTTCTTTATTTATTGAAAAAAAATCCAAAAACATTCAAAAATTCAAAAATCCAAAAACATTTGAAAAATTGAAAAATATAAAAATTGTGTTGTCTTTTGGGTTCTTTTTCTTTTGTTTTTGATTTTGTAGGTTTTGTTTTCCGACTTCGGCCCAACCATTGGGCGATTTGATAAGATTGATAGCGATCGTGGAGCCGGGAGAAGCTAGCCATGCTCGATTTTTGCTTGGATTGCTTAGATGCTTAGGTGGACCCTACCGAGCTCGACTCTAAACTCGCTCGGTTGAGGAAGTTTCTATTCAACCCTCCTTTTACTTGATTTTCATTAAAATGCAATGAGGGCATGCATGGTTTAAGTGTGGGGTGGGTAGGTGGTTAGGGTCCGGTTTTAACTCTCTGGAGTTCAGTCGAGCCGACCGCTCGGCAGTCGATCGACTGCGCTCGGCAGTCTCGGCAGGCGTGGCGCGCAGGACCTCGGCAGGCTCGGCAGGCGTGGGCGCTGGCTCTCGGCAGTTGCGGGCGGGACTCGGCAGCTGCGCGCGGGACTAGGCGGGCGTGGCCGGCAGCGCTCGGCAGCGGCCGAGCAGCTGTGCGCGGGACTCGCCTTGGCTCGAGCCAAATCGAGCCAAGGGGCCAATTTTCACCTTCTTTTTGCCTTCTTGTCAAAACCTAACACAAATAACCCCCATCCACAAATTAGTTGAACTCATTTAACCATTTTAAGTATAAAATCAACAAGAAACACGAAAAGAACAACAAAACGAGAAAACAAGTGAAAACCTAACAAAACTCGACTAAAAAACTACTAAAATTAACATAAAATCCTAATTAA
>BMAC01000300.1:1140330-1175800 GCA_014905375.1 Phtheirospermum japonicum | reverse complement strand
TAAACATTTTTAAACTCCCTTCCACATTGATTATCTTTCAATGTGGGATAAACAAATTACACATAAACAACCGTTCAACTTCAAATTAATATTTCTCACTCACCAATAAATGGATTTGAGAAATTCAAAAAAACTACAATTATCTACACCGAAGCGTAGATCGAACCTTTACAATTCATTAATATGAATTTCCACTGCACACACAAAGTCCACAATACCCGCTGGCCCACTTGATGTCCACTCATAAAATGTAAACATTTTTAAACTCCCTTCCACATTGATTATCTTTCAATGTTGGGATAAACAAATTACACATAAACAACCGTTCAGCTTCAAATTAATATTTCTCACTCACCAATAAATGAATTTGAGAAATTCAAAAGGCTACAATTATCTACACAAAATGTAGATCGAGCTTTTACAATTCGTTAATATGAATTTTTTGCTGCATCATTAAATTGATTAAATCCAATTTAACAACAGAAAGTGTCATTGGAAACCCCACTCCACTTCTGACAAGATGTCGAAGAGTTGGCCGAATAATTTGACTAGGTTTTACATGATTCATACTCTTTCTCCATGGAAACTTGTGGTTGGTTAACTTTTAATATCTGTTAATAAACTTGTGTTTGTTCGTTTATTTTTACAACTAATTATCCGTCATTGTTTGTGTTAGCTTAGAATTAATACATAAGAAGAAGTACAATCCATTGGGGCGCGAGTTTTTGATTAGTTTCACGAACTCCTTTTGTTTTTTATTATGAATTTAAGAAAAATAAAATTTTTGTTGCTGAATTATTGTGAGAAAAAATTTACTAGTTTGGGAATTTAAACTGATGTGTGAAAGAATAGTTGGTCGATTAAAGTTATCGTTGATGCGAATTTATTTTTGGCTTACAGTTTGGTGATTGAAATAGGTAATGGATGTTCGAGGTATTTTAATTACTATTAATTTTAATTGTTATGCATATAAAGGGATGAGTTGGGTTTGCAACTTGAACTACATTACACATACTCTTCTTCTTAGATTAACTATATACTTCGCAATCCATTAGTTGGCGTATAAAGAGTGCGCAACCATGAGATTCTTCGTGCGGTTGTGCAGTTCACCATCGGATGGTAGGAGTTCATGGAGTAGAATAATGCTGACTTGTTCTATTTCATGATCTTTAGACCGAGTGAAGGCGACAATTTTGAAGTAGGTATCTATCGTTTAGATGGCTTTGAGATTGAGAGATATTGGCTCCACCAAGTGTCAACAACATTCTCATCAACAATGCTGACCCGAGCTTCTATTGTCGTATAAGAAGACACACCTAGGTTGTCTAAGTCTCGTGAGTGATCGTAATTGCTTAAATTGTACAGTGTGATTAATGTTTCTAATGCCGGTATTATATGTACCAATTACTAACAAGTTTGTTTGTAATGTGTTGAAGCCAATCCCGTGGAGTTTGAAATAATTTCATCCGTGGAACGACATTTACACAATCAAGGGAGGTGGTTATAACAAATGGTGAATAGTCATAGATGGTTGATGTTAGAACTAAAGTAGCACGCCATTCGATGCAGGAAGGGTGCAAAGAATTCCTTGAGAAGCTTGACATTCGTGAAGGTATGGTCATGAAGTTCTGACTTATTGACGCTCATTTCTGCCTTCTAGCTTTAGATTTAGCCGTACATGGTTTATGTGATGTGTTGGTTAGTAGTAATGCAATGTTCCTTGACCCATGTTTTCTTATTATACTTTCATTTTTTTTGACTCGTGTGCTGTTTAGTTTGTTGTCAACTTGCTCTGGATAATGACATGTATTTCGTATAAAGATTGTTGTTCTTGAATTATTGGAGTTATTCAAATAATTGTAGTTGTTTAATTATAATTATTGTGCTTGGATTATGGTTTGTATTTAAAACAGTCTCCTCTTAGCTTATATAGTTTGTGGCATTTGAAATCCTAAACAAGAAAATGAGATGGTGTTTGTGGGTTTCATAAAAGTTCAAAAGTGGAGTCATCACTTGCCGAGCTCATGAACTTACAGTCTCGTTGCTTGGACATGGGGTACTCTGAAGCTGACCTTGAGGCTGAGATTGCCCTGCAGATCTAGTCTTCTTCCTACTCGACACTCAGGCTAGTGTACTTTGACAGAAGAGTCGGGCTGAGTGGATTACGAATGGTGATCATAATTCAGCTTTTTTCCATCGGAGTATTAAAGCTCGGGTCACGAAGTCCACCATCGGCTCTCTCTTGATTGATGGGGGGGTCAGCCATTCTCCTGATGCGATTCAGGGAAAAATCATTTCCTTCTTCTCTGATCTTTTTTTTGCCAGCCGCCCTCTCCCAGACCCTACTTAGGTTAATGAGTTTCTGCACCCTGCTGTTGATACTCATTCTCAAGACTTTCTCTCCACTATTCCGAGTGATGAGTAGATTCGTGTGGCTGTCTTATCCCTCGCACCTAGTAATGCCTTTGGACCGGATGGCTTTAATGGTCATTTCTTTCAGAAGTGCTGGGATATTATCGGACATGATATTTGTTCGGCAGTCCGACACTTCTTTGATTCCTCTTCCCTTACCACTGGTTTTAATTCCAGTTTCATGATTCTTATCCCGAAAGTTAAGGGGTGATGCGTGCGGAAGATTTTTGCCCGATCGCCCTTAGCAACTTCTCTTTCAAGATCATTACTAGGATCATGGCTACCCGTCTTGGTGTAGTCATTGGTAAGATGATCTCGGATTCTTAGTTCAGTTTTATTCCGGGCAAGCAGATTCATGTCTGTATCGCTGTTTTCTCTAAGGCTTTTAATTGCCTCTCCTCCTACACCTTTGGTAAGAACATGATCGTGAAGATATATATTTGAAAAGCCTTTGATACCTTGGACTGGGGCTTTCTGATTGTGGTCTTACGCCATTTTGATTTTCCAACTATCTTCATTGGGTGGGTTGAGACCATCCTTCATTCTGCTCGCATCTCGGTGCTCCTAAATGGTAGCCCTGTAGGCTATTTTAGTTGCACTAGGGGGGTCCGCCAGGGTGACCCTCTCTCTTGTTCTGCATCGCTGAGGACATTCTCACGCGTGCCTTCCATTTCGCTATGGATCGTGGTACGATCTCTCTGTTCAGGGCCGGTCGCTCGCTCTGCTTCTCGACCTGCCTTCTCTATGCTGATGATATCCTCGTTATGAGTCATGCTTCGAATCCTAATGCTCGGGCCATCTTGGGCATTTTCCGTTGCTATAGGGATTTTTCTGGACAGATCCTCAGCGTGGAGAATCCAAGATTTACTTTGGCTCCTCGGTGACTCCTGCCATTGTCCGTCGTATTTGTAAGGTCTCTAACTTCTCCGTGGGCTCCCTCCCTGCCTCTTATCTCGGTGTCCCAATGTTTCGGGGTATCCCTTGTGATACTCACCTCCGTCCAATCCTTGATAAGACTTTGGATAAGTTTGGAACTTGGAAGGGTTCCTCTCTGTCTCTCGTTGGTCGCATTTTCCTCGTTAACTCGGTCATTACCAGCACAACGGTACATTACATGCTCATTTTTAAATGGCCGACCTCGCTTACATGCAGACTGGAGATTGCCATTAGAAATCTCGTCTGGTCAAGCGATATCTCTAAGCTTAAGTGTTGTACTATTAACTGGGCCCGCTGTGCGCCCCTCGTGAGGAGGGTGGCCTCGACATCCGTTTCATCACCACTGCCGATTCTTCGTTCCTCTTCAAATTTGCTAATAACTTGCTAAATAAGGATTCTATGGCCTTTCATGCTTTCTTAAGACGAATGGTTCCCCCCGTGCTCATGTCTCCTCGTCCTTTAGGGGTGGCATCAGGGGTCACGTTATCAGCATTTTGGAAAATTCTCGTTGGATCCCAGGCAGTGACTCCAGAGTTAACTTCTGGTGGGATAAATGGCTCGATTACTCTATCGCTTCCCGCATCAGCATTCCAGAGACATTTAAGACTCATTTTTCTCAAACTATCACCGATTACTTCTTTTCTGGGGTATGGCACCTCACAGAGAGCTTCCTCGTCACTTATACCGACATTGTCATTGACATCCTCTGGTTTCCCATTGTCCAGCACACTGAGGATAAGCGCGTCTGGTCTACTTCACCTTCGGGGGACATCTCAGCCAAGATTGGGTACGACCATCTCCGTTAGAGGTTTCTCAAGGTTCGGTGGGGCAGTTGGATTTGGTCTTCTCATATTTCTGCTCGGCGCTCTATCGCTGTTTGGAAGGCGATCTTTAATACGCTCAGTGTCTTCGATGTGATCCGCAGGGGGAGGTTTAATGGTCCCTCCTTTTGCTACTTTTGCTTCGCGAGTTTTGAGGCGGTTGATCATATTCTCACGGAATGCCGATTTGCGCATCACATTTGGAGCTGGATTGAGGATTCTTTCGACATCCAGCTCCCCCTTTCAGGTGGTATTGATCATTTTTGTGTTTTTTCTATTGACTGTCGTTTTAGTGCCCAGGTACTCTTCTTATGGAAAGTGGCTTTCATCTCGACGATTTGGACCATCTGGCACCTCCGGTGCAATTTCATCCATAATGGAGTTCGTCCTTCCACCACTGAGGCACTTATTCTCATCCGTTCGCTCTTTTTATAGTCTTCCGCCCTTGGTCACGGCACGATGGCAAACACTATTTCTGACATGATTTGTTTGCACAAACTAGGTGTGCGTGTTAGGCTCGCGCCTCTGCCCACCCTTACCCTTGTGTCCTGGTTGCCCCTCTCACCTGGATGGATTAAGGTGAATACGGATGGCAGTGCTCTGGGCTGTCCTGGAGATTGCGTCGCGGTGGGCATTTTCCGCACATGCTGGGGCTTTGTAAAAGGTGGCTTTTTGATATCGCTTGACTAGGGTTATGCCTTTAAGGCAGAGTTGGAGGCCGCGATCATTATCATCGAGGAGGCTGATCAGAGAGGCTGGAGACGGATTTGGCTGGAATCTGACCATACTTATGTGGTGGAGTTGTATTTGAAGCGTAGCCTGGATGTCCCTTGGCACTTCCTGGCTCATTGGCGTCGAATTCTTTTTATAATTACCTCAATCGAGTTCATGGTTTCGCATGTTTATCGAGAAGGAAATCGCGCTGCTGATGTGCTCTCCAAATCTGATTCGCCCCGATACGACTTGTTCACGTCACCCTAAGCGTTCCTCTTAGATCTGGTGAATGATGATATTTTGGGTAAAATGGTGTACCGATCATCACGATCTTGACATCAGCCCCTCGGATGGTAGTTTACTCTCAGTTCGGCAGAGGACCGTGGTATTGCTGCTTTTGAGATCACGACCTGCTTGTTGTAGCTTATTTTTACATTTAGCCGACTTGTGGCTATTAGCATTTTTTATCGCTTTGCTCTATTACTTCTACTACTGGCATGGGGAGGGTACTCTTTTCTCTACGAGGGTTTCTCTTACAAGGGTGGGTTTACCTTGAGAGGTTTTAATGAGGCCCGAACAGATGCCTTTAGTCAAGGGATGGACGTCGTAATCTGTGTTTGTATGAACGATTTTCTTCTTTTTAATAATAATTTCATACTCTATTGAAAAAAAGAGGATCTCCTTCTCCAGAATCGAAAAGTCTCTTTAGGGACAGCCTTAAACTGCCACCCGGCGGGATGGAGCTCCTTCTTCATAATCTCCCGAAATACATTGGTCAGTCTGACCTCTCTACTATGTAGCCTGTAATTGTGTTTGTAGTTAGCAATAAAATTTAATAATAAAGATGATTAAGATCTTAAAATTATTAATTTACTTACTTCTTCCCGACGATAAAGACATGAACTTCCCTCCGTGGTGGGCCCAAATGCCGTGGGGATGTACCCGCATCGGACGGTGTCGTGTCGGTATGGTGGTATCCACGGTCGACGCTGAATGATCAGTACCAATGCCCACGTAATCATCATGGAAATCAGCTAAATGATGAGCCAACCCCATATCTGATCGACCTAGGCTGCTGGATCCACGACCTCTCGGCATCTTATAAAATTATCAGATAATACGAGCCTTTTGCCAAATACCAGCCAGCGTCGTAAACCACATCATCACAGACGTATACATCAACCAATAAAATTAAATCATGTAAATAATATCTACAAAATAACTTATATTTTAAATATAACATCCACTTACTGATCACCATGGTATTTCAAAACCTTAGATGCAAACAATTTTAAACATTTTGAAAACAACCATCATTTTTAAAAATAATTTTGAAAACCGTTATTGGAGGGACGAAACCTCCCGGCCAGCGTCGTACACCACGTCATCACCGATGTCTTCCTAGACCAATCACAACATCAATCAATCACAATTAAACCATAACATACATTAAATTAACATAACCGATCACCACGACATTTAAAAACCACCATCGCATACACTTTAAAAGATAATTGCATAATTGAACTCTTAATGAACCCTAATTATAAATTATTCATAAATTATACCCTTACTTATATTAAATTCACCCTATTTATATAATTAGTTCTAAATTTAACCCTAATTATAAATTATTCCTAAATTGAACCCCAATTATATAATTATTCGTAAATTGAACCCTAATTATATAATTATTCTAAATTCAACCATAATTATAAATTATTCCAAAATTGAACCCTAATTATATAATTATTTGTAAATTGAACCCTAATTTTATAATTATTTGTAAATTGAACCCTAATTATATAATTATTCCTAAATTCAACCCTAATTATATAATTATTCCTAAATTCAACCCTAATCATATAATTATTCCTAGATTCAACCCTAAATATACAATCATTCCTAAATTCAACCATAATTATAAATTAAACCCTAAAGTAAATTCAACCCTAATTTTATAATTATTTCTAGATTCAACCTTAATTATACAATAATTCCCTAATTATTTCTAGATTCAACCCTATTTCACTTAATTATACAACAAACTCCTAATTAAACCTAATTAAGTAATTAACCTTTAATTGAACCATAAACCCTAGTCTCAAGCCCTAATTCATAAACCTTAATCTCAAACCCTAATCCATAAAATAAAAATTCAATTAATTAACAAAATAGAATTGAAATAAACGTAAATTAAAAAATAGATAAAAGGTTACCTTTCACTGGCAGGCGGGCGAGCAGTGAAGGCGCATGCTAGTTTGTTGCGGCGGAGAGCGGCTGTGGAGAGCGGCGGATCTGAACTGCTTCTTCTTCCTTACATTTTCTTTCTTTCTTCACTTAGTGAGCAGCGGGGTTGTCCTGCTGCAGTTTTAATAAACTAGACCGAGGGCAAAAATGCCCTCAGAAAATCCCTCAGTTTTTTTTTTTTCAGTTTTTTATTTAATTAAATAAAATTGAGGGGACAAATTCCTCTCAGAATTTTCGAGGGGGTTCTAATTCCCCTAGGAATCGTCCCCTCAGTTTTTTTTAATTAAAAAAATAGAAAGACGCGTATTAATGATCAACACCCGATCTTTGTGGTTCCATGATATCAAGACGCATCTCGTGCGTAAAATGATAGAATTTTTTTTTATTTTTACGCATTTTCTATCTTTTTTCGATTTTTTTTTATTCTTTTATTTAAAATCAAAAAAAAAAAAATGGAAAACGCATATTTACCGATCAACACTCGGTCCTCGTAGTTCGATGACATCGAGACGCACCCCGTGCCACCCCGTGCATAAAATTATAGGATCTGTTATTATTTTTAAGATTTTTCTATTTTTTACGATTTTTTTTCGATTTTTTATTTTAAATCAAAAAAATTGGAAAACGCGTATTACCGATCAACACTCGATCCTTGTGGTTCTATGACATCGAGATGTACCCCGTGCCACCTTCACGAAATCACGACGCTTCGTCGCTTCATGTTTCTAACCGAACAAGATGATCGATCGATCCTATCTTGGTTGTTGGTCGAATTACACGATAAGTGTAAATACGCACATGCTCGTTGATATTTTTCAATCTAATCGGGTCAAACCCACTCCACGTGCCTAAAATTATAGAATTTTTTTATTTTTATGATTTTTTTTATTTTTTTCTATTTTTTCTTTTTATTGAATTTAAAGAAACCGAGGGGACAATTCCCCCTCGGGATTTCTGAGGGGGTTCTAATTCCCCTTGGTTTTTTCGAGGGGAAAATCTTCCCCTCGGTTTTTTTAATTAAAAAAAATAGAAAATACGTATTTAACAATCAACACCTGATCTTCGTATATCTATGACATCGAGACGCACCCCGTGCTACCCCGTGCGTAAAATAATAAGATTTATTTTTATATTTATGATTTTTCTATTTTTTTCGATTTTTTATTTAAAATAAAAAAAAATGGAAATGTGTATTTACCGATCAACACTCGATCCTCGTGGTTCTATGACATCGAGACGCACCTCGTGCCACCTTCACAAAATCGCGATGCTTCGTCGCTTCGCGTTTCCAACCGAACAAGATGATCGATCGATCGATTGTATCTTGGTTGTTAGTCGAGTTACACGACAAGTGTAAATACACACATGCTTGTTGATATTTTTCAATCGATATCGGGTCAAAACCACCCCATGTGCCTAAAATAATAAGATTTATTTTATTTTTATGATTTTTCTATTTTTTCTATTTTTTTATTTTTTATTGAACTTAAAAAAATGTGGGGATGAATTCTCCTCGGTTTTTATACTATTTGCATTTTTTTGATTTTTTTATTCCCAAAAAAATTGAGGGGAATAAATTCCCCTCGGTTTTATATATATATATATATATATATATATATATATATATATATATATATATATATATATATATATATATATATATATATATATTATTTTTCTTATTCTCAAAAAAATCGAGGGGACTAAATTTCCCTCGGTTTTAATTTTTTTTTTTCGCTTTTTTTTATTCTCAAAAAAAACAAGGGGAACAACTTTCCTTCGGTAATTTCCGAGGGGAAAATTTCCCCTCGGTTTTTTTCGAGGGGAAATAGTTCCCCTCGGTATTTTCGAAGGATATTCCTTCGGTAAGGTTACCCTCGGAAAGCCTTCGGTATTGCCTTCGGTAATTATGGCGGCAAACATTGGCGCCGTGTTTTCTAGGGATTTACCGAAGCGAGTGTTACCGAAGGTAAAATCCTTCGGTAATTCCCTCGGTAAAAATTACCCTCGGTAAGATTTCCCTCGGGTTTTCCTTCGGTAAAAAACTTTTTTTTGTAGTGAGGTTAGTTTTCCATTGTATCAACTCATTTCCAGAGGCTTTACTCCTATTCCTCTTGTTGTTTTTTCAACTAACTCTCTATTTAACCCACTGGTTAGCGGATCCGCAAGTTTATCCTTTGACTTCACGTAGTCAACAGAGATAGTTCCAGTTGAGAGTAGTTGTCTAATGATATTATGTCCTTCGACGAATATGTATAAACTTACCATTATACATTTAATTTTTACTCTACCAATAGCTGATTGGCTATCACAAAGAATGCCTATTACCGGCACAGGCTTAGGCCGGAATATCTTCTAATAATTGACATAACCATTCAGCCTCTTCACCACATTTGTCTAATGCTATAAAATCAAACTCCATAGTGGATCTAACTATTATGATTTGTTTAGAAGATTTCCATGATACAGCTGCACCACCCAAGAGGAATACATATCCACTTGTAGACCTAGATTCTTTGATATCTGATATCCAGTTGGCATCCATATATCCCTATAGAACATCTCGATATTTACCATAGTGCAATCCAATATCACAAATATATCTCAAGTATCTGAGTAGTCTCACTATCTTATTCCAGTGTTTAACTCCTGGATTACTAGTATATCTACTTAGTCTGCTCACTGCATAGGCGATATCTGGTCTTGTACAACTCTTCAGGTACATCAGACTCCCTATTAATCTTAAGTATTCTACTTGAAATATACTTTCACCTCTATTTTTCGATAGATGTTGATTTGTATCTATCGGGGTCCTAGCATGAGACCAATCTTCCTTGTTAAATCTCTCAAGAATTTTATCTACATAATGAGATTGCCTCAACACGATCCCTTGGGATGTTCTATGGATTCTAATTCCAAGTATCACATCATCTAGGCCCATATCCTTCATGTCAAATCTCGAATTTAACAAGTCTTTTGTGGATTTAACAATCTTATCATTGCTCCCAACAATAAGCATGTCATCTACATAAAGACATAAGATAACATATCCTAATTCATTGTCTTTAACGTAGATGGTTGACAAGATGGTTGATTTTACATGATGGTCACAATATCCTAATTCATTGTCTTTAAAGCCGAATTAATAACTTTTGGAGCAAAAAAATTTCTTGTTAATCGTAATCTGGATTACAAGATGGTTGACAATAAGACTGTTGTTAATCAAGTGCAAGAATTGCAAATCATGTTGGCTGATATTCATTCCGAGGGAATTTCTATCAATGAAACTTTACAAGTGGTTGCTATAGTTGCGAAGCTACCGCCAAGTTGGAATGATTTCAAAAATTATTTGATTTATAATATGAAACCAATGAAGGTTGAAGAACTTGTTGTTAAACTTTGTATCGAAGAATACAATAAGGGTTATGGCAATAAAAGCCATAATATTCATGTGGCTAAAGCAAATATTGTTGAGCATGCTGAAAGCTCAAATAAAATTTTTAAGAAAAACCCAATAATGCTGGAAAGACAACACTTAAACCCAAGAAAATGGATTTTAAGAAATAAATTGATGGTTATTGTTTCAATTGTGAAAAGCCTAGTCATAGGTCTTCTGATTGCATTAATCCTAAGAAGACTCAGCAAGCTCACATGGTGGAAAATGCAGCCAAAGATGTTGATGAGATGCACTAGCTGCTGTAATCTCTGAAGTGAGCCTAGTGGATTCCAATCTATGTGAATGGTGGATTGACAAGGGTGCTGCCTGTCATGTTTGTTCAAGAAAGGACCTCCTTAATGCCCTTGATAAAAATGTTGATGGAGAGAAACTCTTCATGGGAAATTCAGCTACGTCTGACATCAAAGGCCTGGGAAAAGTGGTGCTAAAGTTGACTCCCGGGAAGGAACTGAGTTTGAATAATGTGCTCTATGTACCAGAAGTTCGAAAGAATCTTGTATCTGGCTCTCTGTTGAACAAATTTGGTTTTCGTATAACATTTGAGTCTGATGTGGTCACTTTAACCAAGAATGGAGGATTTGTAGGAAGGGTATTTTGAATGTAATGTGCAGTTCAAGCTTAGTGTAATGACTATTAAGTCAAACGTCAATAAAGTGAATAAATCTTCCATTTATATGCTTGAGTCTTCCATAATGTGGCATGGTAGACTAAGACATGTCAATTATAATACCCTGTGCAGGTTAATGAAATTGAAATGCATACCAATGCTTCATATTGACGCAAAACATAAGTGTGAAACTTGTGTAGAAGAAAAGTTGACTCGTTTACCATTTCAGAGTATGGAACGAAATAAAAAACCACTTGAATTAATTCACACTGATGTTTGTGACTTAAAGGTCACACCAACTCATGGTGAAAATAAATACTTCATTACTTTTGTAGATGATTTCACTAAACTTTGTTATGTGTATCTTATGAAAAGTAAAGATGAAGCAATAGAGAAGTTTGTTCTCTGTAAAAATGAAGTTGAGAATCAACTAAATAAAAAGATTAAGGTGATTAGAAGTGATAGAGGGGGTGAATATAAATCACCTTTTTCTAACTTTTGTGGTGAACATAGAATAAGTTATGAAACAACAACACCTTATTCACCACAGCAAAATGGTGTTGTGGAACAAAAGAATCGTACATTAAAAAAATGATGAATGCAATGCTATTAAGCTCTGGATTACCCCAGAACATGTGGGTAAAAGCTGTGTTGTCAGCTAATTATCTTTTAAATAAGGTGCCCCAAAATAAAATGGACAAAAGCCCATATGAATTATGGCATAGAAGAACCCCATCGTATAAATACTTACAAATGTGGGGGTATCTTGCAAAGGTTGAAATACCTATACCTAAGAAGGTGAAAATAGGACCAAAAATTGTTGATTACATATTTATTGGATATGCGCATAACAGTAGTGCTTATCAGATTATTGTGAATGAGTCTAAGATTGAAGACATACACAAGAATACGATAATGGAGTCATGAAATGCTTTTTTCTTTGAACATGTGTTTCCACTTAAGTCTGAAATGGAATCCAGATCCATTAAAAGGACTATAGAAACAATGAAAAAATTACAAGAAGAAGACGTTGAGGTGCAACCACGTAGAAGCAGAAGATCTAGGTTAGAAAAATCTTTTGGTCAGGATTTCCTAACCTACTTGGTTGAAACTGAACCTCAAAATTATTCTGAAGCAGTGAGCTCTACGGAAGGACCTCTATGGAAAGAGGCAATTAAAAGTGAAATTTATTCAATTTTGCAAAATCACACATGGGAACTAGTCGATCTTCCTAGTGGAAGTAAACCATTAGGATATAAGTGGCTTTTCAAAAGAAAAATGAAAGCTGACAGAACGATTGATAAGTATAAGGCTAGACTTGTAATTAAAGGTTACAGGCAAAGAGAAGGTCTTGATTACTTTGATACATATTCCCCAGTAATTAGAATAACTTCCATCAGGATGATTATTGCTATAGATGCTTTGAGAAATCTGGAAATACATCAAATGGATGTAAAAATCGCTTTCCTAAATGGAGATTTACAAGAACAAATCTACATGGAGCAACCTGGAGGGTTCTCGGCTCCAGGGAAATAGAATAAGGTTTGCCAAATGGTTAGGCCATTGTATGGCTTAAAGCAAGATCCAAAGCAATGGCATGAGAAGTTTGTCTTAAAATCAACGAATGTGATAAATGCGTCTACGTTAAAGAGTCGAGAACCCTTCATGTAAAATCAACCATCTTTTCAACATCTTTAATGAATGTGATAAATGCGTCTACGTTAACAACAGACTTATTGTCAACCATCTTGTAATCCAGAAAACGATTAAAAAGAAGTTTCTTTGCTCCAGAAGTTATTGATTGTATGATAGGAAAAGACTTTAACAAGTTATTGATTGCGTATTGCAAATTTGAGTCTCAGAAGAAATGGGGATCAAGGCTTAGAATCTCAATCCTACTATTAGGAACCTTAGCCCAAACAAAGCCTAACCTTGTCCTTTTGAACTGAATTCATATGCTCCATTGTTTGATTCGGATGAATATTTTTAATCGAATGCAATATTACAAAAATTTAAGGTTTATGAGAAAAAAATTCACAATAAATTTTTAATTAATTTATATACAACAAAGGTTATTATTACAACACTTATATTTATTTTAATTTATTAACGAGTCAAGTTTAGTAAAAAGTTCGGTGGAAATATGTGCACCCTTAACAAATCTTATTTGTACTCTTATATTTTATCATATGCAGTATATTCACAATATTTGCTCATGTGTAATAAACT
Source organism: Phtheirospermum japonicum (assembly GCA_014905375.1). Classification (NCBI taxonomy): domain Eukaryota; kingdom Viridiplantae; phylum Streptophyta; class Magnoliopsida; order Lamiales; family Orobanchaceae; genus Phtheirospermum; species Phtheirospermum japonicum. Next base: position 1,162,374 of record BMAC01000300.1, on the reverse strand, counting down.
TAGAACTTCTTTCATCAAAACATAATAATAAAGAGTAAATTTATGGTTATTTCACATAGTTTAAAATAAATATTAATTAATATAATTAAAGTATTATATTTTCATTTACGTTTATGGCTAATTAATTATTTATTCATTTTCTACTTGATTTTCATGAGAATAAGTTTATATAAATGAGATAGTGTGATTCTAAAATTATTACATAGGGATCTATGGAAAGAAAAATTAAATCATATTAAACGTAATAACAAATTTATATATTCTTGGGACATCCAAAATAGTAACGCGATCAATCTTTATGGGACGGAGGAAATATATTATTTTATTTTATGTGGATTACATGTATGTCGAATCCACTGACTGCTGCATATGTGCCTGTTTTAAGTAGAACTAGTGCTTAACCCGTGCGATGCACGGAGCGAATTAAAATGTATGGTATAAATTCATTCGATGTAAGTGTAATATTATTAATTTATTAATATAATATAATAACTTAAAATACTCAAGTCAAGGTTATTGGTGAACATAAGCAAATTTAAAACAAAGGGCGCGGATAAACGCACCTCGTTTATTTATTAGTTCACACCACTACAAACTTATCACAAAAATATCAATATTACCCTCAAACCTACACCCCCAAATACTTCATCTCCTTCAACTCTCCACTACTCCAGTAGCGGCCCATCATTGCTGCCACCGCCATGGCCGCCAGTTATTGAAGAACATAAATAAAACACGCACACAGAAATACATTGTCGCCGCCGCCATGGCCGTCATGCCATTGAAGAAAGAAAAAAAATACTTTGAGTAAAATCGTTCGAACCAATTTTTCTAACACAAAATACATGTTCTAAAAATCTATTCGAACACAAAATACATGTTCAAAAATTCATCAGAACATAAAACACATATAAGAAATTGGTCTGAATGCCTCTTTTAGCCTAAAAAAGGGTTGTTCGATAAACTTTTTTGAACAACTTTGTATCGTTCGATCAAAAAGTTCGAACACATGAGTTCTATTTGATAAACCAGATACGAACACCCCTATTTTGAATTTGTTTCTTACCCTTTACTGCCTTGATCCGTCACTTACTTTTCACCACGCATCACCATTTTTTCTTCTTCCTGTTCGGTGGTGGTGCAATGGCACGGTGTGGTGGGCGGCGCTAACGGCAGAGTTGGAGTGGTGGTGAAGGGTTGGAGAAGATAATGTATTTGGAGTGTTTAGTATTTGGGAGTAATTTTGGCATTTTTATTGATTTTTTTTTAATTGGGGTGAACTTATAAATAAATGGGATGCGTATATCCGCTCCCTATAACAAATCAAATGTAATTAACTCCACTTTTAAATATTATGAAACAACATTTTGCAGAGTACATTATATGTCTAATTATAGTTTAACTTGTTATCATCACATACCAATAGTTTCAAACTCTCCCGTTTAGTTAGTCGCGAAACAATCATATTAGTCATTTTTACTACAGATCACTGAGTGCATCTCCTTGTTTTGTCTTTGTATTCAAAGACAAAGTGAAAATCTTATAATTATTTTGGGTTTGTTTGTCAACAGATGCCTCAAAGTTAGATTGTGTCATAATTCAATCACGTCAATTTGTTTAAGTATAACTGGATAATCTAATTGTACTTTAGTCACATTTTGTTTTACTTTTTATTTTAGAAATAATTTATATCAACATAATTATACAATTACCAAATGAACTTTTAACCAATAAAAATATAATACTTGTAATATACATTTCAAAAGGTTATAAAATTAACTAAATAAATACAAAAACTTGTATTTGAATTATAAATACATATTAATTAAATTAAAATTAAATAAAAGTCACAAAAAACATATATTTTATAAACAATATAAAATAGATCCTAAAATATTTTAAAATTGGATTAAAATATTATGAATTCTAAATAATTACTTAATAATAAGAAAAAACATAGAAATGTTATAAAGTAATAAAAGTAAAAAATATAAATATGGTAAATGTATATAAGAGATATATTTTAATTACTAATATTTATTAAAATTTGAAAAATAAAAAATCACGAAGATAGTAATAGTGTAAATAATATAAAATAAATCTTATTTAACAATAATTTTATAGAAATAAAATAAAAAATAATCTAAATCATGAATTATCATTTACTAAATCCTAAAAGTAACGAAAACACAACTAAAAAGTCTATGCAAAATAAAATAAATCAATAATAATTATGAATTTAGTTAAATAAATATGATGTATATGTTTTAATTCTAAATGATTCTTAATAATTTACAAAATTAAAGAGAATAAAAAAAATAAAATATTATAATATAATATAATAGTATAAATATGAAAATATTTCGAAATCAGATAGAAATATATAAAATTATATTTAATTTCTAAATAGTTGTTTTAAATACATTTAAAGATTAAATTGAAAATAGTTATAAAGTAAATTAGTTAAATATATAAAAGTTAATTCTAAATAGTTGTTTATCTATTGAAAGTTGATAATAAAATAATAAAAAGATCAAGAAGTTATGAAATATATAAAATAAATCTTAAGATATTTTAAAAATAGAAAGTAATATACTTAATTAAAGTTATTTTATAAAAAATTATCTCCTAAATCTAAAAAATAAAAAATATATAAATAATATAAAATACTACAAAAATGAAAAAATAAAAGTACCCAATAAATGGGGAATTGTATTACAAATTTAATTGAGGACCTTTGCAGTCTATTGTATTATAGTTAATATATTCGAAATCAACCCGATAATTGACTCGGGATAGCTACTGGATAATCGAGTTAACCACGAAGTCATCGAGTCAGTTGATGAACCTGATAGCAAATTAGAGCTTATATATATGTTTATAAGAAAGTAATTATAAATTATTTATGTGTGGATGTCTAACGATAAATACTTAAAGTCATAGTAATTAGTCACAAATTATTATCAATATACAAATATTCATAAATAATTATTTAGTTAAAAGATTTACAATATAATGTATTGAATTCTTTATATTATGCAATTATATAATTATTTTTTGTTACGCCCATGTATAATTTTGATTTCAAATTTTAATCAAATAATTTTATAAGGTTATTTACCTTTCACTTATGTTCATAATACAATTTTTTATTTTTTTAGGAAAACGGACAAAAAAGAGTCATTGTCAAGTTTGTGACACGTTCTGAGTCAAAGTTTGGGTCATCCGGATTTTAGCCGAGTCATGTATAGACAATTGAAAGATATGGCTCTATTAGGTTTATCCTCGTATCGCCGGGTTTTGTCAACAAAAAAGATTATAGAAGAAAAGATAAGTTCTTGTTACCGATTATAATTTTATTTTATTTTTGTCTTCTTTAAACCAATTTTCTAGTTGTACTTATATAATCTAATTTTTTCTTTAACAAACTTATTAAATAATCTTTTAAAATCAAATTATAATTTTTATATTTTTGTTATTCATTTTATTGTTTTCCAATTTTATTTATATTATTTTATATTTCTTATAATTTTTATTTTGTTTTCTTTTTATTTTTAGATGTAATAATTTTCTATAATTTATTGATAATTCTATTGTAGTTATGAATTCATATTTAATTTTATAATCTTAGCGACTTGTTGGTTTGTTTTTCATTTTTTTGTATTTAAAAAATAAATATTTATAATCTAATTATAAGTTCTTATATTTTCTTTATAAGAAATAATTTTATTTGATATCATTTGAAACATTTATATTTATAGATTATATATTTTTTAGATATATATTTTATTTTATTCAAATTTCTTATATATATATATATGTGTATGTGTGTGTGTGTGTGTGCGCCCGCGCGCGTGCGTGTAGTAATTTTCTACAATCTAATTATGAGTTTTTATAGTTAATTTAACTTATTTTATGGATTTTCTCTTTAATTTCATTCTATTATTGTAGTTTTGGGTGTTTTTTTTTCAAATTTATTCAATAAATATTTATAACTCAATCACAAGTTCTTATATTTTTATTTATATAATTTTATTAACATTTTTAATTTTATTTTACAGCATTTGAAAATATTTATATTTTACTTTTTCTTTTTTGGGTTTTGCAAATTTATTTATATATATATATATATATATATATATATATATATATATATATATATATATATTATTTTAAATAATTTTTATATTTTATATTCTCCTCAGATTTTTTTATATTAGTTTTATTTTTCTCAGATTTTATTTATAATTATACATAATTATTCTATATATTTAATATTTTCTTTGCTGAAATCATAATCCAAATTTCTTTTTACATAAATAATTATATAAATATTAAATAGATATTACTACAAATAGCAAGTGAAACGGGCGGGAAAATTTTAAGAAATATTTTTTGAAATGCTTGCCTTTATATATATATATATATATATATATAGATTCGTTGGGATCCTGAACTCGAGTATTCAGAATCATGAGTACGCAAAATAGTGATAACCCTTATTTGTTATGGTCATAATCCTTTACTTTTTATTGTAGATGTCAAATCATGTTTGAAAAGTAAACATTGTTGTATTATCACCCCCTATCACTCCTATATATTAATGAAAAATCATATTAACCTTTGTGTCTGCTTCGCATGGTTTGTTTGATGAATAAAAAAATTTGGTGCTTCGTTTGCTTATGTGTCATTCGAGCCTAATATCTACCTAATTCAATATTTCTTTTATTGTATCTTATATAATTTAAGCTTTTCCTTTTATTATATTTTACCTAATTTATTAATTTTATTTTATTATATATTGGCTAATTAAATATTTTCTTTTATTCTCCTAATATAAAAATATAAACAAGTTATATATTATTAGTAAAAAAAATCTAAATTAGTTATTTTACTAAAAAAATAAATTACATATGAAATAAGTTTTATTACAAAAACAGTTAATTATGAAAATAATTAAATGAGTTTTATTTATAATAAAACTTAAAATAATTTTATTTTTTGAATTCCAAATATTTTAAATAGGTAAATTATGATTTATTTTTAATAATATAGATATGTAACTAAATATTAGTGATAAATTTAATCTAAACATAAAATATCAATTCTGTAATAATAATTAATTAATATTAATTAGACACCGACACAATGCGACACGGGTTGAGAGTATGACATCTCTTGAAATTCTTTCAAAGTATATTACTTATAATTATTAATGAATGTATTAATATAAATATTAAAATATAAAATAACTTAATAATGATAATTAATAAGTAGAGATTAGACATGGATTGAGAATGTAACATATTATTAGTTTTTCTACGTATGTAAATAAAATTATTAAAGAATTTAATTTAAATATTAAAATATAAAACTATTTAATAATTACAATAATTAATAAATAGATTATACATGTACAAGGCATGAGTTGAGAATATTCTTTAAATTCTTTATTATAGGTTTGTAATTCTATAATTATCACAAAAATTTTTATATTATTTTCGTGTAATATATGGGATGTTAAACTGGTTATACTGTATTTAATAATATTTAATTTAGATGCAATAAAAGAGATGAATGTGTGAATATGATAATATATTATAAATATTAATTATAAGAAACTTGTTATAAAACTAGAAAAAAGAGAAAAGTGAATGATCAAGAGTCAACTTTATTACGAGGACTAGAGTCTCTTTTATAGGTACCAAATTAGGGTTTAGGGATAGTAAGGTCATATAATATATAATCATAACAATTAATTAATTACAACACTCCCCCTTGAATGACCTTAAAAATATTGTCTCGTTAAAACCTTGCCAGGAAAACCCAATGGGACAAAACGTGGTCGAAGGAAAAAGAGTATAGCCCTACTCCCCCTGAAAACCATGACTATAGATCTTTGAGTCGATGCATGCCAATCTTGTGTACCAATCTCTTAAACGATGATGTTGGTAATGCTTTCATGAATAAGTCCGCCAAATTATCATATGGGCGAATTTGCTGAATATCGATATCACCATTCTTTTAGAGATCATGTGTGTAGAAGAACTTGGGAGATATATGCTTTGTCATGTCACCTTTTATATAGCCTTTTTTGAGTTGTGTTATGCACGCTGCACTGTCTTCATATAACACGGTCGGTTTATTCTTTGTCGAAGCTAATCCGCATGACTCTTGGATGTGATGTGTTATATTTTTTAACCATATACATTCTCATCTAGTTTCATGGATTGCAATTAGTTCAGAATAATTTGTTGATGTTGTTGTTAAAGTTTTCTTCACAGATCTCCAAGATATATCAGTTCCTACACATGTAAATACATAGCCTGATTGTGATTTGGATTTATGTGGATCCGAGAGATAATCTGCATCTGCATATCCCACTAAAGAATTTTCAGAATTTTCTAGATACTATAATCCAAGGTCACCTTGTAAATAACGTAGAACGTGCGCTTAACACAATTCCAATGTCTTAAAATGGGTGCAAAGCTATATCTTGCAAGGAGATTTAAAGAAAAAGCTATGTTTGGTATAGTGCAATTAGCAAGATAAGATAATGCACCAATTGCACTAAGATATGGTACTTCAGGACCAAGTATCTTTTCCCCATCTTCAATTGGTACAAATAGATCTTTATTTACTTCTAGTTCTCTAACGACCATTAGTGATGTCAGTGGGTGTGCTTTATCCATTTAAAAATGTTTTAATACTTTTTCTACATATGATGATTAATGAATAAATAATCCCCCATGGACATGCTCAATTTGCAAACCTAGACAAAGTTTTGTTTTTCCCAAATCTTTCATCTCAAATTCATTTTTCAAGTATTCAGCAGTTTTATTGAGCTCTAATTGAGATGAAAGATTTAGGAAAATGCAATAAATTGAATACGTTTAATGAATACTTATTGACCATTACTTATTGAGTCCCAATTAAATTTAAATCATCAACATAAACTGCTATAATTGCAAATCCATTAATTGTTTTCTTTATGAAAATGCAAGGACAAATATCATCATTCTTATATCCTTCTTTCTATAAATATTCACTAAGTCTATGGTACAACATTCTTCCAGATTGTTTCAGCCCATACAACGATCTTTGTATTTTAATTGAAAACATATTTTTGGGGTGTGAATTACTTGCTTCTGGCAATTTAAATCCTTCAGGGATTTTCATGTATATGTCACTGTCTAGTGATCCATATAAATATGCAGTAACTACATACATAAGGTGCATATCAAGCCTTTGTGACACATGTAGACTAATCAAATATCTAAAAGTAATTGTGTCCATTACTGGAGAGTATGTTTCCTCGTAATCGATTCCTGGTCTTTGAGAGAAACCTTGTGCTACAAGTCGGGATTATATCTTGTTATTCCATTCTTTTCATTTCTCTTTCTTACAAATACCCATTTATATCCAACGGGAATAACATTTTTGGGGGTTTGGATTATAGGTCCAAGCACTTTTCATTTTTTTCAAAGAATTCAATTCAGCCTGTATATCTTCTTTCCACTTTGGCCAATCATTTCTATTTTGACATTTTCCAACAGTTTGTGGTTCATGATCCTGATTTGATATCTCAAGAGCTATATTATAGGCGAATATCATCCATGGTGATATTATTTCTCTCCAATAATTTATAAGAGCATAAACAATTAATCGAGATCTCATGATTTTTGGACACTAATAGCTCTTCAGGAACTACATTAGTTTTATGTGATTGATCAATCATTTTTGTCATTTCTTGTCCCTATCTTGAACTTTTCTATTTCGGGGTATAGAATCTTTGGAACCAATCGGTCGACCACGTTTTTGACGTATTTTAGATTCCTTTGCTGATATTGCCTGTCCTATAGGGACATCAATTTTGGCTGGTGTATTTGCAGCTGGTATGCAAGATTGTGTCACTTTTCTTGTATCAACAAAAGCATCGGGTAGTTGATTTGCAACCTTTTGCAAATGAATTATTTGTTCAACTTCTTGTTCACATTGATTATTCCTTGGATCAAAATGTAAAAGAGTCTTTTCATTCCAGTAAAGACCTTTATTCTTTTATGGATGTAGTTTTGTCCCGCCTAGTGTTGGATATGCCATTTCATCAAAATGACAATCTGCAAAACGTGTAGTGAATAGATCTCCTGTTAAAGGTTCAAGATATCTTATGATTGAAGGAGAATCAAATCCAACATATATTCCAATTCGTCATTAGAGACCAATTTTTGTACGTTGTGGGGCTGCAATTGGAACTTGAACAGCACAACCAAAAATTCATAAATGAGAAACATCAGGTTCTCGACCGAATACAAGTTGCATGGGGGAGTGTTGGTGATAGGCCGTTGGCTTAATATGAATCAATGTTGATGCATGTAATATGGCATGACCCCAAGGAGATGTGGGGAGTTTTAACTTCATAAGTAATGGTCTAGCAATAAATTGAATACGTTTAACGAATGATTTTACTAAACCATTTTAGTTATGGACATGAGAAACTGAATGTTCAATCTCAATCCCAATTTCCATACAATAATTATTAAATGCTTTGGAATGAAACTCACTAGCATTATCAAGACGAATTTTCTTGATAATATGATTAGGAAATTGAGCCCTTAGATTTATTATTTGAGCAAGTAGTTTGGCAAATGCGACGTTTCTTGTAGAAAGTAAAGATACATGAGACCATCTAGTAGAAGCATCAATCAATACCATAACGTATTGAACTGGTCCACAAGGTGGATGTACTGGTCCACAAGTATCTCCTTGAATTCTTTCCAAGAAAGATGGAGAATCAGTATTAACCTTCATGTAAGAAGGTCTAGTTATTAATTTGCCTTGTGCACAAGCGTCACATTATTTTGCATGTAATTGTGGTATTTTTATCGTGTTTTTAATTAGGTTTTAGTGTCGTTTATAGTGGTTTCGAGTCGAGTTTCGTTAGATTATTAGGTTATTTTCTCATTTTGTTGTTTTTCGTGTTTTTTTTTATTTTATACTTAATATGGTTAAATGGGTGCAATAAATTTGAGGTTTGTGAGATTCTTGAGTTTTTATGTTCAAAATTCTTATTTCATAGGTGGGTCAATGAATTAAATTTGAGCCAAGGCATTGAGGCCCAAAAATCAAGCCAAACCGTGCCAAAATCTACGCCAAGAGCAAGCTCCTAAATGGCCAAACATTCCAGAATGATAGTTAAGCCTTGCCAAGGCACACCAAGACTCATGACAGGCCTTGACGCACGCCAAGGCACGCCAACATCTGAGCCAAACTCCACCCGCGCGCAGCACCAGCATGCCCGTGCGCGCGCAGTGCGCGCAACGCCTGCACACGCCCGGCAACTCCCGCTCCCAAGCTCCCCCCTACGAGCGCCCAGCGCCCGTCGCTAATGCCCACGCCAGGCAGCGCCACACTGCACGCCAAGGCGTGCGCCAGTGCTTGCCAGCGCCCGGCGCCAACTCCCGTGCCAGCCCCCACGCCAACCAGCTCCGAGCCCTACCGACAGCCAGCGCCCGGCCATGCGCGCCCAAGCGCGCCCAACCTCGAGCCACCTCGAGCCAAACCGTTCCAAGAACCAATCTAAGTGGCTAGCAAGGCCATTTCGGGTCAAACTTGATCAAACCCGGTAAATCCAAGTCTTAAAGGCTAATTTGACCCATTTAACCCCAATTAAACCTTGTATAAATATGACATTTCTCTCATTTTTTAAAATACACACTCCCCTCCCAACTCAAGCATGGGTTTGGGATTTAATTTCTCTCTCTAGTGTTTAGATTCTCTCTCTAGTTTTTAGATTTAATTTCAAGCTTTTCCTTCGGTTTGTAAGCTCAAGAAGAATTCAAGTCATCACTTGGATTTTTATTTTGATTGTAATTTCATTCAAGCTTTTGGATTCTCTTTCTTAATTCAAACTTTTGGATTCTCTTCCTTGTTCTTCAATTTCAAGCTTGTTCTTCAATTTATGCATTTTGCTTTAGCTCTTAGATTTCTTGTCCTTGATCGTTTTTATTTTGAGTATTTCATATGCTTTATTTTGGTTTTTATTTTCATGCATGATTTTATGTTGAATCCTATATCTACTCTTCGTTTCTTGTTATTTTTCGTAAAGATTTAAACTTTCATGTCAACTTTTATTGCTCTTTCTATTGGTCCTTTCGATTTTTGTTAATTCGCATTATTTAAATTTTATGATCATGCATGCATAGTTGTACCTTAGGTTTTCATGCTTGTACCTTGTTATTTCCTTGCTTTTTATTGCTTATTTTGATTATTGATTGCAATTTTAATATGACATACGCACGAGGCATCCGAAATACTTGCAATTACTTTTCATAGTTCATCATAGTTTCTAGTTTATTTTCGTTTATTTTAATTTTCTACTTCAATTCCACAAGCTAAATACACATTGATCTCTATAATCAATCGAACTCCGATAATACCAAGCCACATGAACCCTTTTATATTCATCACCACTAAAATACTACAAACACACATGGAAACTCATTTATTAAAAGAATCTTCTGGTTAATTATATTATGTCCATGCGAATTATTAATTATTCGGCGCATCATTGTTGCTCCAGTGTGCCCAAATCTATCATGCCAAAGTATAAAACTTTTTGTGTCATTGAACTTCAAGTTCATGACATGATTTGCCTCAATTGCTTTTATGAATGTAAAATACATTTCAGATGATAAAGTTGAGAACTTTTCTTTTGTCTGCTTCTGTCCAGATACAAAAGAATTTATACAAAGATACTCATTACTACCTTCTTGTATTGTCTCAATGTGGTATCCATTATAGCGGATATCCTTAAAACTCAATAAATTTCTTCTAGATCTACTAGAGTAAGTGCATCTTCTATAATTAACTTAGTATTATTTAGTAAAATAATACAAGCTCTTCCGGAGCCTTCAATGATGTTTGATACACCTGATATAGAATTCACATTATTCTATGCCAATGTTAGTTTGAGAAAATATTTCTTTTCTTGCAAAACGGCGAGCGTAGTTGCACCATCAGCTAGACAAATATCATATGAGTTCATCTTTTGGAATTCTGTATAAAAAAATTCAAAAGAATAAAGAAATAAAATTTTAAAGCTGAAAATAACTATGATTAAAATAAAAGTCTAAAAAATAATAATTATTCCCAAATAGATAAATGTCTCAAAAGATAAATAACAATACTTCCTAGCAAAAGAATAAAATAAAAAAATCGAAAGCAACAATGAGAAGTTCAATCGATGTTATCTAGCACACCACCCTCAATTAAATGTCCAATATCTCCTTTTGGATCAGCAAAGAAATTAGAAACATCCAAGTGGGTTGCATCAACTGGACCGTCATAATCAATGACATTAGTTTTAATTTTTGCTTTCCCCTTGATTGATTTTTGATAAAGATCCACAAGATACTTTTCCGTACGACAAATGTGTGACCAATGCCCAGTCATGCCACATTTTTGACATGTTTCTACTTTTTTGTAAGGAGAATAATTGTTGGATGCTTTGCGTTTTTTGTTATTATCGATTTTACCATGTCTATATCCGCGTCCACGTCCATGATTGTATCCATGACCGCGTCCACGTCCACGTCCACGTCCATTTTCATGATTAAATGTTGCATTGGCTTCAAGCGCTGTAGTGGAACCAGTGGGTCGTAGCTCGTGATTTTTGAGGAGCAACTCATTATTTTGCTCAGAAACCAACAAACAGGCTATAAGGTCACGATACTTTTTGAAACCACGCTCTCGGTATTATTGTTGTAGGAGCACATTAGAGACATGAATGTGGAGAATGTTTTCTCAAGCAAGTCTTCATCAATAATTTTTTCACCGCAAAGTTTCAACTGTCAACTTATTCGATAAAACTCAGAATTATAAGCGCCTACGGATTTAAAATTCTGCATTCGAAGTTGTATCCATTCATATCGGGCTCTAGGGAGGACTACAGTCCTCTGATGGTCAAATCTCACTGTTAAATCTTTCAAGTGTTCTTGTGGGTCTTTGACTGTGAGATACTCAATTTTGAAATCATCATGAAGATGATGACGTAGGAAGATTAGTGCTTTAGCACGATCCTGCTGGGATTCCTCATCTCCTTCTTTTATCGTATCCACCAAACTCTTCGAGATCGGGTGAACCTCAGCATCAAGAGCCCATGACAAATAATTCTTGCCAGATATATCAAGTGCAACATACTCAAGTTTGATGATATTAGCCATTTGTGCAAATCTGCACAATAAAAAATCTTGAGGAATATATTAGTAGAACAATCGATTGGGGAATGGGTAGAACAATATCGCTTGAGAAATTAGTAGAACAATAGCTTGAGAAATTGGTAGAACAATCGTACTGATAACGTGTTGTAAAACTAGAAAAAAGAGAGAAGAGAATGATCAATAGTCCATTTTATAGGTACAAAATAAGAATTTAGGAGTAAAAAGGTCATTCATATAATATATAATTATAACAATTAATTAATTACAATAAAATTGATGTTAAGTATTAAAAATTTAAATTTTAAAATAAAGTATATAAATTCAAAATCACAACCCATGTATTGAGAACCCTACGACGAACATGGCCCAAGAAAAATTAGAATTAGAATTAGAATTAGAATTATTGAATGATACTTGAACTACTAACCTTTAGTATAATAATAATAATAATAATTATTATTATTATTATTAATATTATTACCATGACGATGATGATGATGATGATGTTGTGGCAACGCAAAATAAGAAATAAGATTCACTTGGGAGTCGGATTACAAATTCCCAAAACGAATGGGCGCTATTTAGTAATAGCTGGCCCTGAAATTTCCCTCCCATTTTCCGGTCTTGAGATTTTCATCAGAGTTGTTGTTGGGGTTTAAGAGATTTGATAGAGATACAATGCAGAGTTCGTTCCAACTTAACCGCCCCACCGAGCCGACACACCACCGTTTAATACAGTTCATCAAAACCGCTCTCATCAACATCTTCGTCTCCCCTTACGCCACCGTACCCCTCTCTTTCTCTCTCTTGTTTTTATTTTATATTATTCTGGTATAGTTACTTGTATATGCTCGTAAAGCCCCCTCTTTTTTTTTTTTCCCTGTGTGATTATGTATGTGTTTTGGATAGGTATGTGATCTGTATTGTGGGAAGGTACCTGATGAGGAAAAGTGGGATGTAGCTCAGATTGGTCACTACATTGGCATTGGTAACACAACGAACATATCATTCTGTTTGATGTACTTTACAATTATAATGTATATATATACTGTTAGAGTTTTTAATTGGGCGGCTTTATTGATTATAATCATCTTTTTCTGGAAACACATACAGTTTGCGAAATTATCAGGCGTTGGGTAGTGTATATTGAACAGACTTTAGGAAGTAATTCACATCTGTTAAAGTCCGTAGAGATGTGAAATGGAGGCTCCCTCATACGCCATATCCTACATCTTCACATGAATAATAGTTGTAAATGCATTTCCTACATCTCACTCATGATTGTTAAAACGTGATCAACCTCTTTTATTTCTTCTGCTGGTTGAATGTATTGACCTAGAATGCTCTTTATTATATGACGTGGAATTTAACTGTACAGATGTGGCGACATCTGGAATTAGTGAAGTGCGGGAAGCCTGGGAGAGTCGACGCAAAGCTTACACTTCTGAGTTTCTCGAGTTTGATCCTTGCATTGTGAGCCATTTGAACACTTCTATGTACTAATAATACTATGCAGTTGATTCTACAATAGAAGGAAAATAGAGTACTAAAATGCCGGAAGGATGAAATTGTATTAGTAGGAGAATTTTCTTTTGGTTTACTTCTTATCTAAAAAGAAATGAAAAAAGGTGTTTTTTGTTTGAATGTGAAAAGGGAACAAGATACCTATGGAGAGCAGAAGCTTATCCAGTTTGAGGCTTCTTTGAAAAACAGCATGGAAGAACAAAGATTTTATTTTTACTGTGAATTATTTTCGCCTGTTCTTTCTTCCATTGATACCAATTGCTAAATTTCCATATTTATTATTAATTTTTTCATTGTTGTCAATTCTAAGTTCAACTGGTTTGGTTGTATAATTGTTGAGCTAATAGTTCTCACTTCCCAACATATCCTTGTTTTGTGGTCTTGTTTGTGTTAAGTTGATTATGCTTTGACAGATGGATGTTTTCTACAGGAAGATGTTGACTTGCATTGGAAGAACAAGGAAAACCAGGCTGATATTGTTTTCTGCATGCAGCATTTGCCAGTATGAGATCTATCTGGCTGTTTCTCCTGGTACTTATGTGCTAAAAGACAACATTAGTCATAAACCTTAAACTCGTGTATTTGCAGTTATGTGTTGAAAGTGAGGAGAAATTGAAGAGACTGTTGCACAATGTCTCATCTTTGCTGAAGCCAGGGGGTTTCTTTCTTGGTATTACTCCCGACTCATCTACTATATGGTATGGTTTTCAATTGTGAGACTTTGTTTATTATCTCACTGAATATTACGTTGGGTTTTGAGTGGTGAAAATTTAACCTTTATGGGTTCAGACTTTATATTAACTTTCAATTTATACTTTATTGTCAATTCATCCCCAAATACTACATGAGTGATACCTGCTATACCCGTTCCATCCATATCCTGTACTGCTAGCATTTTTTTGGGTATTATTTTCGTTGGTGCTAACTGCTAAATAAAAAACAATTTTTTCTTTATCTCTTCCATATTTTATTGTACTATCATATGCATGTATTTGACTACCACTAGTCACGTGGTGAAAAACATTCTTTTCTCCTGTGTTACATTTATGAGATCTTGTGTTGTGCAAAGTTCAGGGAAGCTGTTATTGTGGTCTGCCCACTGTTTGTACATGTTTGCTTTACCAGCAATGTATTAAGGTTTTCTTGAGTCTTTTATGGCTTTCAGAACTGAAGTCTAACATTTGAATTTGTAGGACTAAGTATCAGAAAAATGTTGAAGCATACCACAACAAGGGTGGTGGAACAAAGCCCAACATTTTCCCAAACTCCATTAGATCGGAGAGCTACATGATCACTTTTGAAGTTGAGGAAGAGAAGTATGCGTGCAATAAGATCTTGCTCTCAGTTTATTTTCATGTTTCCTTGTGACTTTTGATCTCTCTAATACACTTACATGGTATCAAGGTTCCCATTTTTCGGTAAGAAGTACCAGCTGAAATTTGCGGGTGACATGTCCAGTGAAACTCATTGCCTAGTCCATTTCCCAAGTTTGATCAGGTTGATATTTTATCTTGTGATTTTGTGGATTCATGTATATGACAGTTCCATTCTTTCCTCTTCAGTGCTTTTTTGGAAACACATCGCTAGAGCTAATGCATTCTAACTCTGCATTTAACTACCCATAGCTTGCTATTTTGAGCTGGGGTCAATCTTAATGCATGGTAATAAGAAGTTGTGTTTCTGCAATCTGATGAAATCTTGGATGGAAATGAAGGCTCTCAAGATGGCCAAGTGTTCATTTCAGAATGTGATCGCACATGCTCCATTTGGCACTGTCAAATGAATTTCTTGTATTTCTCAAGTCATGTCCAAAAATAAAGTCGATTGGTACTTGATTGATGGAGTTAAGAGCCTAATAAAGGAATATTTTTATAAAAGATGATGAAATCTGCAACTTGCAGCCAAAATTACGAACTGCCACGCCAAAATAAAAGATTAATTTCTTGCTGCCCCATCCTATTGATTTGAGGTCTTATTTATAGCTAGCACTATCATACGTAAATAAGGTAATTATATCAGATCCCTATGATTCTGGAATTCGGACTTTAATTTATTTTCTTTCCTTCCTCAATGATAGCACGATCTTCCTAATGATTCTCCCTTCTAGCAAACCCAATAATTGATTCTTTCCCTTTGGAAGATCGTTCTCTATCACGATCACTTATGTGACCTCAACCTTATTTGTTTGATAATCAGTATTAAAGAGGCACGTAAACTATGTGTGGTTGTTTGACAGTCAATGTTAAGTTCTCCCCTCTCCGTTTGAAGCTCCATGTTTAGATTATGTTTTAAAATATATGGTTCCAAAGCGAAATATTTTAATTTGGAAATCTCATTCATATTTTGCGATATTCTGATTGATAATTATGCTCTGCAGGTTGGCTAGAGAGGCTGGTATTGATTACATAGAGATACAAAACCTGACTGAGTTTTATGATGACAATAGGTGACAGATTTCTCATCAACTTTGGCATTTACTTTCTTCCTGTTTTTGTTCAATACTTTGTTGGTTATATACAGTTGGCAGCAATGTATTCATTTTTCTAAATCTAAACTCTGGCGTGTGAAGTGGGCCAACTTCTTTTTCAAAGTTTCTTTGTTTGACAGACTGATATAATTGAGGATGGACAAGAGCGGTACCTTTTATTTTATTATATTGTTTAGTTCAACTTCTGGACATCGTAATTTAAAAAAATGCTGTAGTTGTTGAGTGTTTAATGTTCAAAACAGCCTTTTCTGCTTCCTGTATCGAAACTGTTAACTTCGTGGGTCTAGTTTATTATTATATCAGTCAGAGTGCTCACATTATTAACCTGGCTCTTAAGAGCACAACTGGCAGGAATGCTCATGGACGCTGGTCATAATCTTGTTGATCAAAGGGGGAGACTCATTCCGAGATCATATGATGTTTTAGGTGATTCGGTCCTTCATACTACACATTATTTCATAAGAATTTATGAGTTGAACTTTTGGGTTTCTGTATTTCAATACTTTGGGTACTTAATGTGAGTCATATCCGTTGCAGGTCTATACACAACATTCATCTTTCAAAAACCAGATCCAGATATTGCCCCTCCTCTCATGACTCCATTGTTGGAAGATGGAAGCCGCAATCATGATGAGGCAAGTGTTGTGGTATTAAGAAGGCCATATGGAAAATAATTTCTGGCTGCTAATAGTTCTATCACTAACAGTTTGTCCATGTTCTTTGTTCCCAAAAGGTTTTAAATCATAGCTTGGCTCTAATTTCACTTCTGAGGTAGGAAATATTTGATTTTGGAAACTTATAAGGTGCTCATTCTGACTCAATTGTTAGTTGACTTTGATATCTGTGAGTCTTCCTCTGCAAAGAAAATAATATGTGATTTAAGTATTGTAGCACCCAGGAATAGCCTTAATATAATGGAGGTAAAAGTTAGAAATCACGAAACAAAATGGAAAATACGGCAAAGCAATGGGCATATAGAAACCATAATAGGTACCAACAGTGTTAGATTTACAGTAAAGCAGCCATACCTGACCATGAAATCCACTGCTCTTTCTGGAATTATGGTTTTCGAATCCAAAACTTAAAGCCCCTCCAGTCACAATAAGTGTCGTTTTGATGATCAATAAATTTCCATAAAGGGTGCTGTCGTGACATTTTCAAGACTAAGGAGTAAAGCCTTTTCCTAATTGACCGTATACTTTTTAATTCATCCAGTACATGTATATATAACGTATCATAACCCGACTAACATTAATTAAGGGTGTATTGGGTATTCTAGCATGTTCCTTAATATGTGTGTTTTTTTATCTAAAACGATACACATATTTTGAACTTGAAGAAGTATTTTGATAGTCTAGCTACATATAAGGTATTTAGAACTTGAATAAATGATTATAGCTTAGGAATTTTATGAATTCAAATAAATTGAATGTTCTATCTCGTTGTATTGTTGCATGATTGAACTTGACATATCCCAAAATATATCTGATTTCATGAATTTTGAGCATGTTTAACAATTCTTAGAAGACCAGTTTGTCTTCAAGTGTTTTGAACTTTGTGCTATAGTGGATGGTTTTAATCCGAAGTAATAATTTGTGTAAGGTAACTTTTAATTTGGTTGGTGAAATTTGTTATAAAGAATGTGACATCATTGTTATCGCAATTGATATATCATATATGGAATCATACAGTTGGGTGATACACGTGTTATCCAATCTATGTGACCGATTTGTACAATTTTAACCAAATCTTTGAATCAATAAAAGCAATCAAATAGATATGTTTATATAGATGCAGATAAAGTCATATACATAGGCACACATCCGTACCTAACTGCTTGCCGTTGGTACGGTTACATCTACCCCCACACAACACTGGTCACACAATGCTGGGATAGTCTTGTAGATACAGTGATGAGGATGTGTCCATTAGTGTTTGGCCAGAGGCTTGACTGCATAGAAGTTGCGAATGGATTTCTCTTGGCTGTGATCACTGTTGTCTGAGCAACAATTAGATTATAGAGAGTCAACATGAGCAAACTGATGGATCAGCAAGAAATGGTGATTATGAAGGCCATCTTTGTACGAACAAATCTAGCCAGCAAATCTAACAACTATAAGTCAAGATTAGGGTTTGGTGGAGTGAACATGGGTTGCAATTTGTGAGTAGGCTGAAAAGTGAGGAATTTGGTTATGCTGTAGGGGGATGATTAGAGATCTAATTTGCGTTTAGAGGTGGCCTGTGACTGTGACATGACTTTCTCTTTCTTTTTAGGTGCTAAAATATTTTCCCAATGTTTTTGGGCCATAAAGACGTTCATGAATGCCTACTAGCTCGAAATCGTTAGGTCACTCATTTAGACCTGTTGCTCGTACTTTGAAATATTTAATTGTACTCGTATACATCTTGAAAAATAATAGTTGGCTACAACAACAAAAGAAAGGTACTGACAAAGGCAATCACGACTCGGAATAGAAATGAGATATAGTAAAACCCTATATATTAATAATGTTGGGACTATGAACTTTTGTTAATTTAGAAAGATATTAATTATTTGGTTAATCAATAAGTTGAAGAGAGAAGAAACATATGATATTGTTTATTCTTTGATCAATCTGGCTTATATAGGCTTAGGTTACAACATGCCTAATTTAAGTATATAAGATGTATACTCATGTGCTTCTGAATAAAATGAGAAAAGTCAGAGATGCATTCCACCTAAATTTAAACTTCATGAAAAAATAATCAAAAGTATTTCTATTTTACGAAACTGTCTTAGTTATGTTTGCAATCTTAGATTCTTTAGTTTATGATATTTTTAGGGCTATATATATATATATATATATATATATATATATATAAACTTGTTATATTATCGATATTGCTAATTTTTTAAGTGCCCCAAGTTGGACCGGAAAAAATATTACCTTAGGGAGGTTATTATTTATCGATTATTAATTCATGGATATTTTATTGTAACTTAATTTTCTTCCTTCCCTCTTTATTCTCGCGTTAGTGGGAGCTTAAGCTTCGGATACATTGGTATTGTGTTTTATATTTCTTTCTCTTTTTCTAATTTGAAGGGTTAACTCACACAAGAGAGTTCAATTCGATAAAGAAGAAATATAATAGTCGTCCTCGTTAGCAAGGGGCCTAGGACAAGACATCTTATCTGTAGGAGGAAAGATCTTGTTGACACACATCTCCAACCATTTATTTTTGAGTCTAATTTGTAGTGTTTCATCATTTTTCGTTGGGTTTAATTAGGCACTTTATCATTAGACCTTGCCGATGGCACAGTATCTGAGGAAATATGAGGGGCCTCAACTGGGAGAGTCAGTCTAAAGGCATTTTGAGGTTATGATAGCTTTATTGTTTATGTGAATTACCCTTTCGACTTAGTATCAGTACATTAAAAACTTTGAATGAGAAGAAATATTAGTTTAAGAATATTATATATACTACAGAATGGTGAAGACGAAATTTTTATATTGTACATCAGGATATAAAGATACGATGATTTTTTAAGGGATATATCTTTCAATAGTTCAAATCATAGTTTCATGAAAGTAAATCTCAGATGACAACTTTTTTAAAGAGATCAGTCGATGTTATAAAGTTTGGATGTTCCTCAGAGGTTCTATAGCTGCCTTGTGACGCAATGACTTCCCCTTCTGTTGAAGTTGATTTGGTAGTGAAATAAATTAACTTATTGAATGAAAATACATGAGTCTAGAAAGTGAATCTTAGGAACTTTCACAAATCTTAGGAACTTTAACAAAGCCTTACGTTGACCTAAAAGAATGAAGGAAATACGAAACCTTACTTTGGTGTAGTGAATAGAAAACTTTGGATTGACAATATTACCCTAGACATTTATTCTGAAACATATTAATAGTTAAAACTTGAATTGGCTAATTTAGATGATTAAGCTGAATTCGGAGGTATCGTGGAGCTCTGCTCTAATGTATAAATTCTAACTGAAGCAAACCCTAAATCTGTTTCCGCATCTTCAGCCTTGTATGAACATTCATGTTTCACTATTGTATTTTCATTCGTACCATGCACCAATTTTTTTAGCAATCTGCTCTAATGTATAAATTCTAACTGAAGCAAACCCTAAATCTGTTTCCGCATCTTCAGCCTTGTATGAACATTCATGTTTCACTATTGTATTTTCATTCGTACCATGCACCAATTTTTTTAGCAATAGTCAGATTTGTTGGACTGCATGTTTACTTCACGGCTACTTTAGATATGGTCAGGTAGATGCTACATTTGGTGTACATATACTTGGTATTGATCTATTATCCATGTCTTACCTATTTTCAACTTATCCATACTGTCTTACGAAGCCAATAATGATAAATAAATTTTCGATTCAGTTAGTATAGTTGTCCATCAATAATACTATTATCTGTAATTGATATGCTGACTCTGATCGAGCTGACTATTTAGCGAAGGATATCTTTTTGGTTAATCACTGAAAAACTATAGCATATTGGATAACAAATCAGTCCGTGAACTAATAATATGTCTGACAATTGAGGCAGGCTCCTCCGATGCCACCAAGAGATTGGCCAGTGGCTGTCTGGAGAGAGGACGATAAGAATGTGCAGCCTGAATCAAGTTCGGGACTGGCTAAGATATCTGAGCAGAAAGGCATATTAGGTCCTGGTCCAGCAGAACTGCGGTTCTCTGATGCTCTTTGAGTATGCAGAAAGGGAAGGGACCAATTAATTTATACAAAAATTTTGTAAGCGAGTAGCGGTGTTGTCACATTAAAGTAACGAATGTCGGATCACATTCATTGATAGTGTGTACATATTATTGTATTAATGTATTAGGCTGAAGTACCTTTCATTTAAACTGGTCTGCACTCCCCGTTGAATGCTTATAAATTCTCCCAACGTTCATAAATGTTTGTGTTAATTTGCTAATGCGATTCGTTATACTTTTGGTGAAATGTAATATTTGTTGATATGCACTATGAAAATCACTAGTTTTGAATTGCTCTTTCTGATGGAAAGTTACGATTTTGCCTCCTTTATTCGAGGAAGTGACTGTAATTTATGATTGGAATGATGCGATTAGGCCTTGTGGAAGGTGTATGTTTTGTGAGGATATTGTTGGTAGTTTATTGATTTGTAACGCTTCTTATGTAAATTTGTTGGATCTGAAAGTCTTATTAGATTTGCCCATCAAAATTCACGTCAAGCGTGGCCCTAATACGACTGACTCTGTACAACTCAACTTGATTGGTAAACCGGGACAATTGCAAAGTGGCTGCCTACAATTGACACTCTCTTACCGGTGTTGAAAATCAACTCCTAATTTGACTTTCTTGGGCTATCCTCCTATTTCTTTTGATTAGGGCATCATATATTTTAGATGTTTTTTGGGAAAATAACATGGAGAACATGATTGAGGTTGAGAGGTTTTAGGTAGTGTTTTCCTGGGTACAAAATTTCGCACCTAGTTTTTCTTCAGGAGACAGAGAGTCCGTGAGAAATTAAGCGAATGAGTTATTCAATTAATGTAAACTAGTTTAATACCTTCGAAATAAAAATAAAAAGAAAGTAATATTTATTGAAAATACGAAAATAATAATATTAAAAATGGTACATAAAAATTGTAACATTATTTGTTCTATTTTAAAAATTATTTTTCACAAATCAGAATATTATTTCTTCTAATTACAATAAGACTTGTTTCACAATAAGAAATTTTCAAGTTTTTTTTACCGTGAGTCACGAAATTAGTTGTAAAATATATCGAAATACCCTAAACTTGACAGGAAAACCCGTAAAAATT
>BMAC01000300.1:1097925-1140305 GCA_014905375.1 Phtheirospermum japonicum | reverse complement strand
GCCACCCAAGAGATTGGCCAGTGGCTGGTCTGGAGAGAGGACGATAAGAATGTGCAAGCCTGAATCAAGTTCGGGACTGGCTAAGATATCTGAGCAGAAAGGCATATTAGGTCCTGGTCCAGCAGAACTGCGGTTCTCTGATGCTCTTTGAGTATGCAGAAAGGGAAGGGGACCAATTAATTTATACAAAAATTTTGTAAGCGAGTAGCGGTGTTGTCACATTAAAGTAACGAATGTCGGATCACATTCATTGATAGTGTGTACATATTATTGTATTAATGTATTAGGCTGAAGTACCTTTCATTTAAACTGGTCTGCACTCCCCGTTGAATGCTTATAAATTCTCCCAACGTTCATAAATGTTTGTGTTAATTTGCTAATGCGATTCGTTATACTTTTGGTGAAATGTAATATTTGTTGATATGCACTATGAAAATCACTAGTTTTGAATTGCTCTTTCTGATGGAAAGTTACGATTTTGCCTCCTTTATTCGAGGAAGTGACTGTAATTTATGATTGGAATGATGCCGATTAGGCCTTGTGGAAGGTGTATGTTTTGTGAGGATATTGTTGGTAGTTTATTGATTTGTAACGCTTCTTATGTAAATTTGTTGGATCTGAAAGTCTTATTAGATTTGCCCATCAAAATTCACGTCAAGCGTGGCCCTAATACGACTGACTCTGTACAACTCAACTTGATTGGTAAACCGGGACAATTGCAAAGTGGCTGCCTACAATTGACACTCTCTTACCGGTGTTGAAAATCAACTCCTAATTTGACTTTCTTGGGCTATCCTCCTATTTCTTTTGATTAGGGCATCATATATTTTAGATGTTTTTTGGGGAAAATAACATGGAGAACATGATTGAGGTTGAGAGGTTTTAGGTAGTGTTTTCCTGGGTACAAAATTTCGCACCTAGTTTTTCTTCAGGAGACAGAGGAGTCCGTGAGAAATTAAAGCGAATGAGTTATTCAATTAATGTAAACTAGTTTTAATACCTTCGAAATAAAAATAAAAAGAAAGTAATATTTATTGAAAATACGAAAAATAATAATATTAAAAATGGTACATAAAAATTGTAACATTATTTGTTCTATTTTAAAAATTATTTTTCACATTTTTGATTATAAATAATTTTACTCATAAATCATAACATTATTTGTCTAATTACAGTAAGACTGATTTTCACAATAAATTTTTTTCAAGTTTTTTTTACCATGAGTTACGAAATTAGTTATAAAGTATATCAAAATATCTTAAACTTGACCGAGAAATCAGTAGAAAATAGAGTTTGAAAAAAATTAAAACATACAACACCCGTGTGTCACATGTGAATATGTGATATAAAAAATTAAAATTTAATAGACTCTAATAATTCTATTAAAGAAACGTCGTACATCTAACTTGTAGTATATGTAATATTGTTTTATTATTATTATTATTATTATTATTATTATTATTATTATTATTATTATTATTTTTCCTTCTCTTTTCTGCGTAAGACACTAATTTGTTCATATAGATATATAACGTGTGTATCAACGTATTATATCGAGATTAGATAAAGAAATTAAAATATATTTAATATTTATTTTTTTAGGCATAATAACTTATTATTATTATTATTATTATTATTATTATTATTATTATTATTTATCCTTTGTGTTTACCTTTGTTTTCCCCCTTTCTTTGTCATGACAATAGTTTTTTATATATATTTTTAATATTATTTTCAATTCATTATATGATGATTAGATAAATAAATTTAAGTTTATATTTTTTATATTTATCTTTCTTTTATAATAATTTTATATAACTCGTATTTTTCTTAAATAAATATTTAAAATTTTAATAAAATTATTTCAACTTTTATTATAAATAAAAATTAATTCAACTTCTATAGATTTTCTCTAATTATATATAACTTATTTATATTTTTATATTAGAAGAATAAAAGTAAGTTATCGAATTAGGCAAAATATGACAAAGAAAATATTAAATTAATTAATATGTAATAAAATAAAAATATTGAGTCAAAATATAATATTAGGAAAATATTAAATTAAGTAAAATATAATAAAAGAAAATTACTAAATTAGGTAAATATTAGGATAGGATGACACCGTAGCACCATAATTTTTTCAAAACTAACAAAGGCTGAGAAATAGGCTTTTATTATTAATATAAAAGGGAGGTTATTTACTTTTGGACCCACTTTTGAACTTTAAGATTGGATAGAAAAGAAGATGGCTTATAATTTTGACCCTACTATAACGAGTTAATAAAATAAAATAGACTTATTTTCTGAGTAAATTGTTGGAGATGGCATTAGGTCTTTTTATTCTTATCCATTACTATATAATCTTGCCATGTAAATGTAGCAAGTGCCTTCAGTGCCCAGTGATTTTTAGAAAGGGCGCGGATATACGCACCCCAAAAACTTATGAGTTCACCCCAATATATTTTAGACAAAATTAAACCTAATTAAAAAGACAAAAATAACCTTACTTACAATATTAATTAAATTAGAAAAAAATAAAATTTATACAATTACACACACACACACACACACACACACACACACAATGATAAAACCTACGTATCTCTATTTCACCAAAAACTTTTCTCAATACCTAACAGAAATTCCCCATTACAACCTGTAAGAATGGAGGATATTGATACGAATAAGATGAATAATGTGAGTGTTGTTGACATCTTTTTTTTTTAGTATATTACTTTTTACTGGGTTGAAAATCGCGACTATGTTCGATCTGGTTTTCAAGAACAATTGATGTATGTTCGAAATTTATGCCCGAACATTTTATACATGTTTGAACACAAATCTCGAACATGTATATAATGTTCGGGCATAAATTTCGAACATGTCCATAATTTTCGAAATCTTATTCGAACATGTCTCAGTAGCTCAATACTTTCTTTCTACCATAATGAGTTTATTATATAATTATTTTCGAACACTTTTTTTCAGGAATCGAAGACAGTGGCAAGCGAAAATAGTAATGCTAGTCCAATTAGGAGCGATGAGATTGCTAGTCCAAAGTGCGGCGAGACCTTAGTGATGAATTGCAAAAATATCGTGATATGTACACTAATGTATTCATCGCACGCGGAGATGTGTTGTGCGCACTGAACTATTATGATACACCTGCACCCATGAAATATTGGTTGTTAATACCAGACATGGATCACCTTATTGTATCTGCGTACAATGTCATATTGGTGGTATTATCCCCAAAGGCTTGCAACACATACTTGCCTTTTACATCATCGGTTCCAGTTTCCATTAACCCTAACTGCATATGTATCGCATTAGTCGCTGGTGAAACTCACTTTATTGCGGTAGGTTACTTGTTTTTTAATATATATGTGATTGTACTTACAACATAGTAATCAATTTTTTTTGTTGTTAATATATGTGATTGGACTTACAGCATAGTAATCAAATTTGTTTTTGTTGTTAATAGGTGAACTTACGGCCAAGACATCCACTATCTATCGTACCTTATAAGTGGTATGAACGACGTGAGGATTGTGCGAAGGGATGGGAAGTGTTGTGCATGCAACAACGTAGGTTATACAATGACCTTGTGGCAGTGAATTAAACTTATTATGATCATTTGGACTATGTTCTTTCCATGTGAGATTATTTAATTTGTGATTTCTGTTTTATAGGTTCATTTACTATGTATCAAAATTATATTATGATTAGTAGAATGTTGGACTATATTACGATATTCGAACATAATATGTTTTGCTAAAAAATGCTCAAGTTCGACCAGGATACTAAGTGAAAACATTCTTCACTTGACGCAACAGAGAGATGTTCGGAAAACATTTTCGAACATCTAACAAATGTTCGACGACGAAAACCAAACAAACACACATCGTTCGAACCTAGGTTTCGAACACCTCTCTGTTGGACCACTTGAAAAACCAACAGAGAGGTGTTCGAGAATATATTTCGAACATTTTATACATGTTCGAGATTAACTTTCGAACAACCTTAAAAAATTCGACCATGAGGTTCGAACACCTCTGTTTGGTAATATTCATCAAACATATGATATTTGTTTGAAATTTTTGATCGAACTGGTACTTCTTATTCAGCCATGAGGTTCGAACACCTCTCTGTTCAGTCCAAAATTTGAAAATATTTCAAGAACCTAACATCCAAAATACAAGGTAGAAAATACCGAAATTCGCATACACAATTAACATTCCAACAAAACAAGTTCGAAAAAAGTTAATTATCCTACAAAATCAGAAAAAATCCAGCAGAATACAAGTTAAACTACTAAACAAAACAAGAAAGTAATAAACATCCAAGTCAAGTTCGAACATCTAAAAGTAATGAACCCAAATAACAATTCAACAATCACAACTCCAAGAACATTATCCTCGACCCTTAAGTCCACCACTGGATGGCTCAATCTTCATCACTATCACTATCCCCTCCTCCCAAGGCCTTGTACACATCCTCCACTGTGAGATAGTCTTCCGCGAGGTCCTCTTCCCGACGCCTCCATCGTTGCACCACTATTTGAAGCAGATCCCGTGCAAGCTTTATCTGCTCAGCTGCATTTGTCGTCGAAGAGCGACTAAGATTTCGTCGAACGTCGTTCTGGATTTTGCACGATAGGATGAGAATGTTTGGTGTACCATTCCATGTATCTAGGTGGAGTCTCCCTCTGAAAGCTCACTTTACGCCCACGTCGAGAGTCAGCTAACAAATGAGAATCCCATTGCATGAAATAGCTTGCAAGCGATGATGTCCACTCGACCTTGTAGCGAGTACTGTCTTTAGGTCGTATTGCAACCCTTGGACCAAGAGGGGCATCTGGAATTCTCTGAACATGACCAATCTGTCTGATAACACGATCCGGATGATATGGCTCAATAATGGAGAAACACCTAATTCACCCTTGAAAAAAAGCGACGTTGCAAAATTCATACTTCGCACGAATGGTGTCGAATGGGGACCAATCAACCTGCATAGTGTGACTCCCTCATTTATTGTATAAATAACTAATATTAGTATCAATTCAATGAAACTAAACATTAGGAAATCACTGAAAATCACATCCGATACCATCAACGAGTCGAGTGTCTCTCTATGTGCCACAATCTCTTCTAGCCGTCCTGCAGCTCGTGATGATGGTGACCACCTGAATGCAAAGGGTTGGCTGACATCGTACTGTGTGTTATGTGGAGGTCGCATGGAATGAAAATATGCATATATCCAAGCCTGCAACATTTCATTATAGTAAGTACAAGTTTATTGCATATATGCAAACCTAATAGCGAGTTTATTGAAAGATAGTAAATAGAATCATACCTCAAGTAATGTGAAGTAGCCACAGACAGACTTGACCTCGCATCTTGATGCGTGTCCTAGCTGCCTATACAAAAAAGCCAAAACAGCGGTGCCCCACGAATACAAATTCATCTGATCAAGATCTTCCAACAATCTCAGATACGTGGTCATTACTTTGTTTCCTGTGTTATCCGCAAACAACGTGCATCCAAAAGTGTACAAAACGTACGCTCGCGTTTCATATTCCAGTTTCTCCGGATCCTCCAACTTAATAGCCTCACAAAATCGATCATTTAGCCACTCAAGTCTCACATAGCTACCCCTAATGTGAGCAATCTCCTCGTAGGCCTCAAATCGATCAACTCCTAACAACCGCGACACCAAAGCATCGCCGTTCTCCTCAACTTGTTCTTCTCTAAGCTCCACAAGATTTCCTGAAATCGATAAACCACTCAAACAATAAACATCGTCCAATGTGATGGTCATCTCCCCAAACGACATGTGAAATGTGTTGGTTTCCGGATGCCAACGTTCAATAAATGCACTTATCAAAGTTCTATTTGGAATGGGATATGACATATCTCGTAAGGGGAGAAGTTTTGAACGCCTAATTAATCTTCTGAATTGTGTAGTATCGAGTTCTGGAACTTCCCACTGAGACAATCTTAATGTATGACACTGAAATCTCAAAATATCTCGTTCGACGCCAAACCATATTTTTGAGGCAACATGTGCCGGAAAACTAGCCAACAAAGTGATAATCTCAGGACCTCCAGGATGAGGAGCCTTGAGTATCTCATCCTCAGCAGTAACAGTTGCACGCCGAGCTCGTCCACCCTCTCCAACCTCTTCATTCGATATAAGCGGCTCTTCCATATTTTCAGAATCAATATTTCTTTGCCCCCGATTTGATGAGCCCCAACCTCGTTGCCTTCTAATCGATGTCATCGGTCTTCTTCTGAGTCCTTCCGCATCTCCTTCATCAACGGCTGATTGGACAAAAAAATTAAATAAAAGATAACCAAACATAAACATCATGCTCGAAATTATAGTTCGAACAAACTGGAATTGTTCGTATATAAACTTCAAACAGGGTCTCATTGTTTGAATATATAAACCGAACATAAGCATTTTGTTCGAAATTTTAGTTCGAACAAATTGACAGTGTTCGACTAAAGTTTTTGAACGTCTTTGTTTTAAACTTTTCTGGAAGATATTGTTCGACTGTTTCTCACGAACACGGGCTACATGTTCGAATTTCTCGGCTGAACATATGGCTATTGTTCTAAGAACCAAACTCGAACACGAAAAAATTCTTCAAAAACTTTAAACCCTAACCTAAACAATTGAATCAAACCAAATGAGAAACTTACCCCTTGCGTTTGATGGCTCACCCCATTCTATTCTTCCTCTTAGTGAATTATGTGGAATTCTCAGAACAATTTTTTCCTCTCTTCTTTCCCCTCTTTTTCTTCTCTGCGTATTTCTTCTTCTTTCCCGCTCTCCTTCTCATTTCTTTCCTTTTCTTTTCTTTTCGTTTTCTTATTATTCTTTTTTATTTTATTTAGTTTATTATATTATTTATTATAATATATGGGGGTAAAATTGGGTGTTATTGGGGTTAACTTAGTAAAAAGAAATACATTTTAAAATGTTTTGGGGTGTTCTTATCAACCGGGGTGAACTCATAAATTTTTGGGGTGCGTATATCCGCGCCCTTTTAGAAAATTGCTGCTTATTCACATTTCATAAACTTTACCTATTTTTGTTTGCTTTACGAAATCTAACCTCTTCACATTTAACAAAGAAAAAAAAAAGGAACAATAAACCACAGAACGTGTAGCTCGTATTTTGGAGGAGAGAAGAAATAAAACAAAAAGAGATAACGAAGAACAACTGTCAGGTTTACTTTAATTAATGTAAATTACTAAATTATGGGCCCACTTTTTGGCTTTATGATTGGATAAAAATAATTGATTTGTACTCCCTCCGTCCCAATATAATAGCTTTACAGTTGATTTTGATATGATATTAAATATTCACGTCGGTAAATATGCAAGTTCTATATGGATTTATGAGGTGACCTCCCATTTTAGGAAAGGCAATCCTTTTATAAGGGGGGGTGAGCTGTTTTGGGAGTGACGAACTCTCATATAAGAGTGGCGAGCTCTTATGTGAGGTCGCCGAACTCTTAGTAAGAAAATGGTATTATGGCAGCTTGATATTGAGTGGTAGCTTGGTATTAGGAGCTGGGCTTTTATGGTTAACATGGTTTTGAGCCCTGTGGGGCTGATATGGATTATGGTATAGGGTCCCGACGAACTAAAATTATGGACATGGTTATTGGCCCATGGTTATTATGGTAATTTAACGAGAGTTCCCATATCTATGGTAACTTAACTTAGCATATAGAAGAAATTCTAATTTTAAGTCAATCGCTATTTATGGTATTTAATAGGAGACGGGAACCCTAGATTGGGAACACATTTTTTTTATCTATATAAAGAGGACTCATGCTACATTATTCTCTCTAAGTTGATTATATATACTACGTTTTGAGCTCTCGCATATCTCTCTCAAACAATATCTGACTTAAGCATCAGAGGGCTTACGCCGGGGCTGTCCGCTGCCTGACTTGGGTTCTATTTTGCAGGTTTGATCAGGTCGCCAGGAGATTTCTGGAGGTCAATCAGGTTGCTGAATACGTATTTGAGGTCAGTACTTACTTTTTTTTGGTGAACCAATCTTATTGGTCACACCAAGTGGCGCCGTCTGTGGGAAAGAGGGACATCGAGTCCTTGGGCAAAAGACGTGAGAATTTTGACGAGCGCAACATGAAGGGGAGACTATCACACCTCAAACTTTGAACTTTGACGTGGAGGCAAGTAAGGCAAAAGAGGTGGACAAAGGAAAACAGACTGAAGAAAAGCAAACACCACCTTGAAGGGAGACAGCAAATAAAACGACTACCATAACACCAACACCATCATCACAGAAGGAAAAGGTGGAAAAAATGGAGAACGTGAGTAAGAAAAAGATGCCATAATTAACTAAAAAAGGGCTATTCATGTCGGAACCAAAGAGTGGAAAGAAATACCGAAGGGGAGAACCTGTCACATTTACAAGGGATTCCTCGAGAGAATAATGGGGTTAGTACCTTCGAGTAAATTGAAAAAGTTAGTGAAAATCTTGGCAGGCGAAGACGATAGCGAGGAGGACCAGGTTAAGGAGAACGAGGAGGACTACAAGCCGGAACCACTAACTCCCGGTCAACAGAAAAGCATAGAAAGGGAGACGGGTACCGGATCCTGAATTAACCTGGACCGCAAAAAGGGGGCAATATCCGATACAATACCCATCATCATCATCTAGAGAGAAAGACGATGAGGATATACAGTTTATGGGTAGCAAGTCGCAAGAGGACCTATAAAAAATAGGCCTACCTATATGTGGAAGAAGACGAGGATGAAGAACTACCAGCCTCCTGCGTGTTAAGAGATATGAAGGAAGCAGTGCGCGCATTACAGAAACAGGTCATGGGAGCAGGAAGCGAAGAGTCGAGGGGTCATCCGTTCTTGGAAAGAATATTGGGATCAGTACTACCTCGCGGGTACAAAGGGTTAAATTTCCATTATGAAGGGTTGTCGACCCTACCCATCATGTGCAAAGTTTTGAAAACGAGGCAGTGTTGAGGTCGTATATAGATACTGTAGCATGTCGAGCCTTGTTATCTACTTTGAGAGGGATAGCACAGGATTGGTTCCATCAACTGGCACGGGGAAAAACTACCAGTTTACAGGTCATGAAATCGGCCTTCTTAAAACATTTCGTCAGCGCTAAGTTACATACAAAGATTGCGCAATCTCTTTTTAGAATGGTACAATGACCTAGAGAACCTTTAAAGATTTATGTGGCCCGGTTTAATAGATTTACCTTAGAAGTACTAATGGCCACTGACGAGATGAAGGCAGGAGCATTGCACCAAGGACTGAGAAGGGAGGATCTACGCAAATCACTGGCTAAACGATCTGCACATACGTATGAGGAGGTTTTGGATAAGTGTGCAAAGTATATACACGTAGAGGATAATGAAGAAGAATATAAGTTATGCTTCGGACAGGAGGTCGCTGAACAAGAAAGAGTGACAACTAGGAGGTCAGAACCTCGGAGGGACTCAAGGCAAGCTGCTCGGGCGCTCTTAACCATATGGAGAGATGACGAATTCACACCCTTGGCGTTTCCACAAGAAAGGGTGTTCACAATTATGGAGAACTAAGTGCCTGATGCTATCAGGTGGCCGAAGAGTTACATGCCAATTTCTACTAACCTAAGGTCTGATTTCTTTTGCAGGTTTCACAATAACTATGGGCATTCAACTAAGTGGTGCAAACACCTACGCGACGAGATTAAGAGGTTAATCAAGGCTGAACATTTGAAAGAGGTGATGTTTAAAGATAAGGAGACTCAGGGACAAAGATAACCATTGCCTCTGCCACCTCCAATGATGAGAAAGAGGTTAGAAGAATTATAACCCATTGGATATTTAACATCCAAGAACTATAATTATAAGAAAAGAAAGCTATCGCCTAGATCGAAACTCTAGTTGATCCCTCCTTGAGCTTGATATGAACCTTGACCCCTTTGGATATAGAAGAWCCTAAGAACCTTGGTATGTTTGAACGCCACAAGATTTTKCTCACARATCTTGATAAGTTCTTAATTTTTTGTTTAAACTCTACAAAAAAAGAATAAACTCACAATGATATGACTTGAAGTCTAAAGTGTTTATAAAATCTGAAAATTGTTGTCTTGAAACAAAGAAAACTCATACCCTTTTATAGGTAGAGAAAAGAAGAGTTTTAAAAGCTAAAATAATGGCTAATTAGATGGAAAGYCACAAATTAAATTCAAATAATCTCTTCATCTTTTCTCTTAAATCCGCCCATCCCCCTCCTTGGAAGCTTCTAGGTTACCAACTTGGGCTTTATTGTATGGACTGCACCCTTGGGCTGGTTATGTGGATTCAAGCTTGGAGTCTTGGTTCRAAAATTGGGCTTCATCATGGTTTGGTGCAAGCTCACTTATTTGGATCAAGTTCACAAATTTATCCCCATGAAAAGACTCTTGTTCTTGGTTCTTTGATTGGCTCGAAGGATGCTTGTTTTGGATTTCAACTAAAAATAGTTTCAATGCCTCTTTAAGTCTATTTCCTTTAGCTCTCGTAATTGGTCCCTCTCGAACCACCAAAGGATCTTCAAGCTCAGGCTCATTCTCATCATCCAAGAGGACCTTCGCCGGTGCAGGTGGATGGACAACCACGACAGGAGGGGCCAAAACAGACTGAACGAGGAAGAACCACAGGAAATAATAGGAGGAGAATAAACATAATATCTGGCAGGCCAACAGATGGAGACACCAATAATGCACGAAAAAGACACGTGAAGGCAGCCCCCCGGGACCATGTGAGGTCGCTGCCATTAATAGGTTACCCCTAGTATCAGGACCAGTTATTTCTTTCAGTCTAAAGAACGATGCGATTTGCAAGTGGAACATAATGATACACTTGTAATTGAGGCTGAGGTGGCAGGATATGAAGTCGGACGGGTGTTTGTGGACAATGGCAGCTCAGTTAATATCATCTAACGGGAGTGCTTGGATCAGATAAATTTGAAGATAAAGGTACCTATTTGCACTTTTAATGGCACGCAAGTTATAACTGAAGGAGAGATGGTGCTCCCGGTAGCATGGGGAAAAGGCGAGCTACGAGTAAAGAAGGAGATGAGGTTTTTGATCATTAAAGGGAATTCAACATACAATGTTATATTAGGGCAACCTGCTCTTAACGAATTTCAGGCGGTTACTTCCACCTACCACACGAGCATCAATTAACTGGTGGGAGACAAGGTGGGCGAAATAATATCAGAGCAGCAAGTTGCCCGATCATGTTACCAGATGACGGTGAGAAAGGGGATGAGCGAGGGAGAACAAGAAAGAGTTGGCGATGTGCAAGAAGGGATAGTTAGTTCTAAAAGGATGAGGGAGGAGGAGGAGGACTTTTTCCTCCCTCATGAAGAGCTTATGGAAATTTCATTAGAAGAAGGTAGGCCAGAATACACTACCAGGATAGGAACTCGAATGACGAAAACTGTGAAGATGGAGCTGATTGCTTTACTAAAAGAATTTTGTGACATCTTTGATTTTGGAGATGGGAAGATTCCATGAGTATCTTCGGAGGTCGCGCAACACTACTTGAACTCTTATCCAGAGGCGCAACTTGTTATACATAAAAGAAGATATCTCGGAGAAGAGTTGGACAAGGTAATAGAGGAGGAGGTACAAAAACTATTGAAGGCTTGTCACATCCAGGTGATCCGATTCCCGGAATACTTATCCAACATTATGATGGTACCTAATCCTGGACAAAAATAGAGGATGTACGTAGATCTCCATGATTTAAACAAGGCCTGACTGAAAGATCGCTATCCACTACCGCGCATCGACCAGCTGGTCGACTCGACTTTAGGTTGAGAGTTGTTAAACATGATGGACGCGTCGAAAGGGTTCCACCAGATTCCATTGGTGAAAGAAGACCAGCCTAAGGTAAGCTTTGTCACCTCGACATGTACATATTATTTTGTTTCTATGCCATTTGGGTTGAAGGATGCAGGGGCGACCTATCAAAGGTTGGTGGATAAGATGTTCAAAGACTTGTTAGGGTCAACCGTGGAGGTTTATGTGGATGACATGTTGATGAAAAGAAAGAAGGCGGAGCCACATGTGGAGGATTTGAGGAAAGCTTTTCTCATACTAAGACGTTATGGCATGCAGTTAAATCTAAAAAGTGTGCTTTTGGGGTTTGGTCGGGGTGAACCCGGAGAAGGTGCGAGTTGTTATGGAGATGCCCCACCCCCAAACAGTAAGAGATGTATAGGTATTAACTGGTCGTATTGTAGGGCTTAGTCGTTTTATATCCAGGTCGGCAGAAGAGGGCTTTTCCTTTTTCAGAACATTGAGGAAATGACCCAAGTTCGAATGGACAAAAGAGGCGGCAGAAGCTTTAGACAAGCTTAAGGAGTACTTGGCTAAGATTCCATTATTAACTAAACCGATGCCGAGCGAAGAATTGATTCTATATATATCGGTTGGAGAGGTCGCGGTAAGCTCAGTACTCATCAGAGAGGAGGCAGGTGTCTAGAAACATATTTATTATATTAGAAGGATGTTGAGAGGAGCTGAGCTGAACTATTCGAAGCTTGAAAAGGGTGGTTTGAATTGATTTACACGGTGAGGAATCTTTGACCTTATTTATTGGGTTACAAGTTTAAGGTATGCACTAATTTAGCTCTTAAGAAAATTTTGAGTAATCCAAATGTATCTGGGTGATTTTTGAAATGGGCAGTTGAGCTCATCGAGTAAGATGTGGTGTATGAACCACGAATGATGATTAAAGCTCAACTGTTAGCGGATCTCTTACAAGAGATGGTGCGTTCAACAGAGAATGAAGCTGAACAAAATGCTTGATTGTTGCATACAGATGGATCGACTATGACATCGAGAGTCGGGCTAGGAATCATTTTGTCTAGTCAAGAAGGGGAGAATCTCGATTTTGCGATCAAGTTGGAGTTTAAGGCCTCTAATAACGAAGCTAAGTATGAAGCATTATTACAAGGCATTAAATGGCAAGTGATCTAGGAGCAAGACGAATTAAGGCGTACACTGACTCACAGCTGGTAGCTCGCCAGTATGATGGGTCTTTTGAAGCGAGAGAAGAGCGCATGCAGGAGTACTTGAAAAAGATTAAGGAGGGGGTAACTCAATTCAAGGAGTTTAGATTAGAACAACTATCGCGAGTTGATAACACCAGAGAAGATCAGCTCACCAAAATGGCTAGAACACTAGGTACTTGTAACACAATAAAGGTCACATTAATGGAGTTAGCACATAGCAGCGTAGAAAAAGGGAAGGAGGTCATGGAGATTGATGAGAGAGAGGACTGGCGGACGCTGATTCGGGAGACTCTCGATAAGGTGGTCGCCGACAATATGAAGTTGTCCACGAAGGATGCCAGGACAACAACGTGATTCTGCTTGATGAATGGGGATTTGAATAACAGGTCGCACTTCGGCCCATACTTGAAGTGCTTATCGCGAGAGGAAGGACTGGAGGTTCTACGAGAAATACACGAGGGTTATTGTGGAGATCATGCAAAAAATAGGGCGTTAGTTGGGATAGTTTTGTGAGCTGTTTTTTATGGCCAGGGATGAAGGGTATGGCAGGCGAGCTCATTATAACTTTCAGGAAGTGTCAAATGCATGCACCTATTATTCACGTGCCCATATAAGATATGATGGTGATTAGCTCGCCCTGCCCATTTGCGTAATGGGGTATTGATAATGTGGGGCCATTTCTGAAGACGCCCTGCAAAAAGCTCCATTTGGTGGTCATAGTCGATTACTTTACGAAGTGGGTGGAGGCCGAGGCTGTGACGAATATTAGCGAGTAGAACATCATTGATTTTATTTTTAACAGTAATTTTTACAGGTATGGTGTTTCGCGATTGTTGGTCTCGAACAATGGTGCACAACTCAATGGACACATGATGCAAAATTGGTGCAAAACGATGGGGATGAAACAACGATTTTCTTCTGTAGCACGTCCCTAAGCTAATAGATAAGTTGAGGCCACTAATCGTATTACTGTGCATGGAATTAAGCTGGTTCGATGCTTTTATTAGGTCTACAATGGTTTTATGGACATGGTTATGGGTCGGCGCTTTTATTAGGTCGATGATGGTTTTTATGGATATGGTTATGGGTCGACGCTTTTATTAGGTCGACGATGGTTTTTATGGACATGGTTATGGGTCGATGCTTTTATTAGATCGATGATGGTTTTTATGGACATGGTTATGGGCCGATGCTTTATTAGCTCGGCGATGGATGGATTGCATATGGTTAGGTCTGTGAGGAACATATTTGACTAACATGTCCTTTGCAGCATTTGGTTATAAGTTTGGGGTATGTTTGATTAACATATTCTTTATTTTATTGTGTATTTAGGAGGATGTGTTTGACTAACATATTCTTCGATAGTAATATGTTTGATTAATTTCATAAATTATTGGGTGTCTATGTGGTATACTTTGTGATTTGTACTTATGTGATTATGTGGTGATGTGACTTAGTGGTTTTCTCTGCTCGCATTATTTTAACATGGGGTACTAAGTAGTACTCTTGGTCTCTTATGGTTTATTAAGAGGTTGAGTAGTTTCTCGATCACTTGCATTATACTAAGGTTTTTTCTCGGTATGGTCTCTCTAAAATTGGCGTACACATGGTGATATTAAGTTTTATGGTTATGCTTAAGTCAATATATCATATATAATGGTATTCCAACCTTATAAAAAGGTTCAAGGTTTTATGGTTATGCAAAGTTACTTCAGGCCTATGAGATCGATCGGTTTTATGGTATTTCAGTTTTATGGGATGATTTGTGTTCAACAAGTTGCATGGTTACAGGTCTTATGGGGAACTCAATCATATTGATGCTAAGGCATAAAGGATATAATAAGCAAATTCATTCGTGGTGAGCTAAAATCTTACTTTTAACATAAAAGAAGAGTTTTATTACATGGGGGAAGCCAAAAGCTTATGCAGCAGGGTAAGGAGGAACCAGCTCATCAAGAGGGATATCAAGCTCATCACTAAGCTTGACTTTCAGGATGGCCTGACTCGTGCATTTAGTCCACCAAGCAGCCTTTGGGTCCTGCTTTTCATCGCAACGCCCAAAAGGTGAAGGCAGAAAGATCTTCTTTTAATTTCTCCACGTTCAGCGCGAAGTTGATTTCTGCCTCTTCAAGCCGAGCCTTGAATCGCTCAACGGTGATGTTAAACCATGACTTAGCTCCTCTTCCCACCTTCTGTAAAAAGGTCATTGTATGCTGGTAGGTTGCGACCAGGTTGGTCCCATATACTGCTATGAATTTATGACCCACCTCGCTTCTTAGAAAAGTTCAGCGACCTTCGACTAACCCCAGTTGGCGTGCCACATACACTGCTTCCTTATTCTATCTCTCTTTTTCCAACAATTTCTCCTCCAATTCTACCAGGCGCCTCCCCAACCGAGTGACCTCGTCTCATTGTTTCTAGCGGACTTTTTACGATGTTCAGATCCTCTCCTTGGTCTCGGGCTGGCGACGAGCTTCATCCATCTCTCATTGAGTCAGGGATAATTGTTGGGTTTATTTATCGGCTTGAGCTATCAGCTCATCGCAGTCTTCTTCCATTCCCCTTCGGAGGTCGCTGCGAATAGGTGACTGGATAGTGAGGTCATTAGAGGTTGCAGCTGTATCATGAGAGGCAATATGAGTGTGTCATGAGTTAGAAATATACTATAATATTTTATTCAATATATGAAGAGAATTTGAGAAGATAGATTACCTAGGTTATCATTTATTTTTGGAGAAAGGACTGAATTT
The DNA here is from genome assembly GCA_014905375.1 of Phtheirospermum japonicum. Lineage (NCBI taxonomy): Eukaryota > Viridiplantae > Streptophyta > Magnoliopsida > Lamiales > Orobanchaceae > Phtheirospermum > Phtheirospermum japonicum. The sequence goes on along the minus strand of BMAC01000300.1, from coordinate 1,124,491 downwards.
ATTCGGCACTGTCGCATTTGGAAAGGCCCTTATCCAGATTTGGGAAGTTTGAGCTGGATGCTCTTTGGGTGCAATGACGTTTTGGAGGAGGATATGCAGGTTGTGTGGAGTTCGGTCGCCAACTACTCTTTTCTTTTTTCCTTTTCCAATCGACGCATGCAGAGGCATCTGGTCATTCAACTTTGCGACCTCCTTTATTTTATCTCTAGCATCGGTAGTAATCTCCATCTCCTCTTCGATATTTACAATAGTAGTTAGAGTTGTAGAGGTCACAGCTGGGTCTGAGCCCGATTGGACTGTAGCTCTACCTTCCGAGCTTCAAGATTTGCAATCAGATATAAGGTGCTCTGCACAAAGGAAAAAGCAGATTATATTTATTTTTATGCAAGTTTAGAATTAAAGGTATTTGTGATGTGTTAGAACCTACCAAATTCAGATCTGGTTATTTAGAGAGGTCGTTGTCTAAGGCCCACGAAGGATTATATCCTCTCTGACTCTGTGAGTCTCATCACGTTGTAGGGAAACTTGCTCCATTCGTTGAGCAAGTCTGAATATTTTTGGTACAGGGCAAGTTGTTTTTTATCGGAGGGCGGTGCCTCTTGAGGAGGGGTCGCCTCCTTCCATTCTGTAGGGAATGGCAAGAGATCGCCTGAGTAGAGGAAAAAGAATCTAGATCGCCATTCTTGGACTTTTGATGGTGGATTAACCAGGAAGCACGTCTTTTGATGAGAAGAAAGATATAAGGAACCTTTCTGCTTTTTTATTTGAAAACAAATATGGAAGAAATCTACGCCGGCTCTACGTTATGGTATGTACATAGGATTATATATCCAGTTATAAATCTAATAGAGTTAGGGTCATCTGAAATAGGGGGACTTTGTACCTATGGGAAGCAGTAATCAAAAAGGGATGCAGGGGAAACATAATTCCTGCTTTCAAGTGTTCATCAAAAAAGGTAATGTGGTTTGGAAGAGGATGGTCTGGGTTGTTTTTTCCGACTTCAGGTTGGAGAAATTTTATAGTTTCCGAGAGGTTGAGGCTTTGGATGAAGTCTGCGAGCTTACTCCGATCTGGGAGTACTCAGGGATTTCCAATAGTCATTCGAGTAGCTCGCAGAAGAGGAGGCATGTTGGCATGAGCCGATGGAGGTACAATAGTTACGGGATTAGAAAAGAAAAAATCATGGGCGGAAGTTGAAGGTGCTTCTGGTTGAGTTAAGGGAATTTCTTCGAGAATACCCTCAGTCAAAACTCTAGCCTGAGCCTAGAGCTCAGACCAGGAGGAGCTTCCCTCCGGTTCATCAATTAAATCGGGTCTGGGTGTGGGGAGATTTTTTCTTCTTTTGGGTCATATCTGAGGAATTTCTACAGATTCCGTCTCAAACGACATATCTTGGACATGAGAGTTAGGATTTTGGGAATCAGAATCAGAGGAATCTAGACTTGCCATACACAGTGATACATTTATAAAATGGGGAGGGGGAAGAAAAGAGTTGTGTTCAGAAGATAGAAATTCACAATAAAATGAAATAAATTGTATTGAGATGATAAATTAGGGGAACTTACGCATGGTGTCGAGGTGAAGTGGACTTGCCGGGCTTGGGATGACTGTATTTTTTGCTACAGAGTTCTTGGAGGTTTTGCACAAAGAAAAATGGTGAATATTTGTTTTGGATTTTTTGATAATACCAAGAGACGAAGGTAAAAGGTTGCTTGTATAGGGAGCGACATAAAAAACTTGAGAAGACAGAGAGTTTTTTCGGGTGGCATGAAGGTTGTTAGGGTTTGTTGTGGGCCTTTCGTTTTCTGGCCCACAGGAATAAATATATTACGAGGAAATGAGCTTGTGACGCGTGTCCAACACATTAACAGTATATATTTAATGTTTTTAAGTTTGAGGTGATGGCTGATGGTATTTTTGATTTTATCAGAGGTACGTCGTATTGACTTCTTAGGTTACTCATGATTACACTCCACTTGATTTCCTACCTTAATCAAGTAGAATGTGGGTGACTAGATGATACGACATCAAATATCCAGGTCGGTAAATATGTAAATTTTATATGGATTTATAAGGCGACCTCACATTATAAAAAGGATAATCTTTTTATAAGGGGAGTGAGCTGTTCTGGGAGTGGCGAGCTCTCGTATAAGAGTGGAGAGCTCTTATGTGAGGTCGGAGAGCTCTTAGTAAGAAAATGATATTATGGCAGCTCGGTACTGAGTGGTAGCTTGGTATTGGGAGCTGAGATTTTATGGTTAACATTATCTTGGGCCCCAGCGGACTAAATTATGGGCATGGTTATTGGACCATAGTTATTACGGTAATATAACGAGAGTTCCTATATCTATGGTAACTTAGCATATAAGAGAAATCTTAATACTAAGTCGGTCGCTAATTATGGTATTATAGTTTTAATAGAAGACGGGAACCCTAGATTGGGAACACTTCTCTTATCTATATAAAGAGGACTTAGGACTCATTCTTCTCTAAGTTGATTCTATATCCTACATTTTGAGCTCTCGCATATCTCTCTCAAACAACATTTGACTTAAGCATCGGAGGGCCTACGCCGGGGCTTGTTTTGCATGTAATTATGGTATTTTTCTTGTGTTTTTAATTAGGACTTTATGTTGATTTTAGTAGTTTTCAATCGAGTTTCGTTAGATTATTCGTTTGTTTTCTCATTTTCTTGTTTTTGGTGTTTCTTGTTGATTTTATATTTAATTGGGTTAAATGGCTTCAATTAATTTGAGGTTTGGTGAAATTCTTGGGTTTTTATGTTCAAAATTCCTATTTTCATAGGTAAAGGCATTCAAGGCCAAAATACTAGCCAAGGCACGCCAAACTCTAAGCCAAACTTGACGCCAAGAGAAGCTCCAAAACGCCTAACATTCTGGAATACTAGCCAAGGCTTGCCAGCACTCGCCAAAGCAGGCGCCAAGCCCCCTTCCTGCGCCCTGTGCTTTCCAAGGCGCACGCCACTGCTTGCCAACATCCAAGCCCAGCCCCAGCGCCCAGGCCCATCCCCCAGCGCCCAGGCTCGGCCAAATGCCGAGCCACCTCGAGCCATGGTCGAGCCACCTCTAGCCAAATAGAGCCAAAATGTGCCAAAACGCTAGGCAAAGGTCTAGGAAGGTGCCTCAGGGTCAAAATTGGTCAAACCCGGGATTTCAAGCCTTAGGGGCTAATTTGGCCCATTTAAACCCAATTAAAACTAGTATAAAAGGAAGACAACTCTCATTTTTGGAATTATCTCCCATTTTTCCCAACTCTTGCATGGGTTTGGATAAAATTCTCTCTTTAGCTCTTAGATTTTAATTTTTAAGCTTGCCTTGAGTTTGCAAGCCTAAGAAGAATTCAAGTACTCACTTGGACTTTATTTTGATTGTAATTTCATTCAATTTTTTGGATTCTCTCTTTAATTCAAGTAAGCTTTCTTTTGTTTTCATGCTTTGTTCTTCAATTTCATGCATGTTATTCAATTTTATGCCTTTTGCCTTAACTCTTTGATTTCTTGTTAGATCTTATGAGTCGTCCATGGAATCTAGATGAGTGAGACGTCTAGATCATAGATCGGGTCTTGGATCGTTTTTATTTTGAGTATTTCATATGCTTTATTTAGGATCTTATTTTCATGCATTGTTTCATGCTTAATCCTAGATCTATGCTTTGTTGCTTGTTAATTCTCGTAAAATTTTAAATTTTGACGTCAATTCTCATTTCTCTTTCTATTCATGCTTTCGATTTTTGACAATTTGCATTATTCAAGTTTTTATGTTCATGCAAGCATGGTTGTACCTTGAGTTTTCATGCTTGTACTTGGTGAAACATTACTTGTTCTTGCTTATTTTCATTATTGCTTTGCATTTTCATTTTGAGGCATACGACGAGGCATCCAACCAACTTGAGGTTTCATTTCTTAGTTTAGTTTAGTTAGTTATTTTCATAGTTTTTCGTGATTTACTTAAATTCTAAAGCTACAAACACTTTGATTCGTCAATTGAATCGATTTCCGATAATATCAAGTCAAATGAACCTTTATTTTCAAAACCACTAAAAACTACACTTCAGGGTTGTCCGCTGCGTGGCTTGGGTTCTGTTTGCAGGTTTGATCAGGTCGCCAGGAGATTTCTGGAGGTCAATTAGGTCGCTAAATACGTATTTGAGGTCAGTACTTACTTTTCTTGGTGAATCAATCTTTTTGGTCACATCAGATTTCACACAAATTAAAAAATTGGTAGTTTATATAATTAAGTCATTAATTTAGTTAGTATTTTCCAATTACACCCTTCTTAAATTTATTAATATCAATTAATACTCATAGAAATCAGTGTTGAAATTAGTATATTTGTTATTGGGATAATAAGATTTTGTATTGTAATCATCAATTCTTAATTTACCATGTAAAAAACTAGTATTTCAAGAATATTAATTAAGAGTATGTGAGGAAATAAAAAATTAATAATATGTTAAATATAGTAATTAGACTCGATTTATGGGACAAATGAAAATAAAATATTGAACTATATTTGTGAGATAGAGAGAGTAATTTTTAACATAACGATAATGTGTCAATAAAATAAATCTTTTTCTTTTGGGTAAAACACTAGACGGCCTTAGGTTTTATCTATTCTTATCATTAGTATCTAATCTTGCCATGTAGATGTAATTAATGCCTTTAGTACCTAGTGATTTTCAGAAAATTTCTGCTTATTAAAATCTCATAAGCTTTACCCATTTTCGATTGATTTGTGAAATCTAACCTCTTCACATTTAATAAAGAAAAGAAGGAAAATTACACCACAAAATGTGTAGCTCATATTTTGGAGGAGAGGAAAGAAAATATGTAAATGCGAAAAAAGAGGACGATGTGTAATAATTTTTCTTTTATTTTTTTATTAATAAAAATTATTTGCTTCTTGCCTCACTTTTGGCTTTATGATTGGATAGAAAAAAAATTGGTTTATAATTTATGACGTGAAGATAATGTGCTAATAAAATAAACTTATTTCTCTAGTAAAATTCTTAGATATGGTCTTAATAAAATAAAGGGGCAATTGCCAAATAGTATATAAGAAAAAATATTATTGTCAAATCAACCATATTTGTTAATTCTGTCGACACCTTGCTTAGGTGTCAACCTCACATTCCTTCAAATGACATGTGTCATTTGGTTATGTATTGAAAATTGAGGTGGCATTCTCACGTTATTTCCCATAAAACCCTTCCTTTTATGTAAATTTATTAAGGGTATAAAACAACATTTTTTTTCATAGTTTGCCTTTCATTTAACGCTTAGGATTTCATCCTATTCTCTCTATCGCCGCTTCCTCCTGAATTGTTCAACATCTGCGAAAATATATAATTGTTTGTTGCAAAAAAATATTTTTAATTGTTCATCATCTATAAAATAAAACCATTTCCATATCCGAATTATTGTACCAAATTGATGTTATCCCAAAAAAAAAAAAAGGTTTTTTTTATAGGCATATTATTCAATCGCGAATCAATTGCCAACTTCAGGTGCTGCAATAAAAGAATCCTAACGGTGGCTTAATTTTAGTCGGTCGCCTTCCAAACGAGCAGATTGATTGGGTACAAACGAAAAATTCCAAAACCCTAGATCTGTATGTATTTAGATGTTCTGTATTTGGGTTCTCTTGGGTTTGATTATTATTTTGAAACTTGGGATGTTTCGAATATATGGATAGGATGGATTCAGATTTGGGATTTCGAGAAACATGTGTGTTGCTTATGAATAAACTTTACTATTGATGAATTTGTTAATGGTTTTTTAAATATATTTGGCTATTGATGAAACACATGTTGGTCTGCAATTTTTGTTTAAAGAGATAAAAAGGTATATATTCAGTGGCTCTTAGAGAAGTTGATCTATATGCGTTTGTGATATTAAATGTGTCTCTGCCTGACCCACCTTTACTTCTTCTCTGTTTGAAAATAAGTTTGTCTAAATATGTTTGGGTCTGAATATATAAATGCACATACGTACAAACAAAGTCGTGTTTTGGGTTTTTTCAAGAGTTTGTTCCTTTCTTTGCTCTAAGGTATAAATCTCTGATCTCATTCTCTTTATCTTTATTTTTTTCATGTTAAAGATTAATGCTTTTGGACTCCAGCCAATTATTCATTTACATTTCATAGATCTTTCATATTTTCTCTTAACTTTTTTTTTTTTGGGAATTCTTGGGCTTATTTTTTTTGGTCTCGGAGAAGTCAAAATTGCGTGGGTTTAGTTCAGATAATCTGCTTTCTGGGTCGAGTTATTTATATTTCTTATTTTCTCAATATTTTATTTATTTTTTCTATTCAATTGAGAAAATAGGTTGAGGGTTTATATTCATGGCTTGATTTTAGTTATTCTCCCGAAGTTTGTATTTTTTTTGGCACTTATCTGAGCTCAAATTTAAGTGAAATTTCTAATTCTTGCAGGTCTATGAAGAAACTGAAGAGATTTATTCTCTCTACAATCTTTCTAGCAAGTTTGTAATTTTTGCTGGGCTACCGTTCAAAATTGTTCTAGGTTTAATCTTTTATAATATAATTTGTGATATTTCTTTGGGTTTCTATTACTTCAGGAAAAATACAGGCCCATATTAAAATTCAAAGATCCAAATAATATGTTGGTGTTTTATTCAGATACGATCTTCAAATTTCTTAATGGAATTAATTAAGTGTCGATTTGCAGTTTTATTTTTTGGTCAGTATTGATATTGACTAACTTGAGGATTATGCATGTTCACATTATTTGGAAATACTTTCTAGACTAATATCTTTGTAGCTCATGATAGAAATCTTTGTACAATAACAAATGAAAAGAATGAAAGGTCGGGCAGAGTTTTTTTCGTGCTTTGGATGGCGATGTACCCTAATCCTCTATAAAATTCCTATAAAGCCCAAATGGCAGGTTCTATAAGTTTATTTTATATACATTATTTAATTTAATGGAGTTGGTTTTTATTGAAGTTGGTGAAAGTGTGGTGAGAGGTAATGAGTGATGAAAATGGCTTGGAAAGCATTAGCAGAGTCAGGGAAAATCCTTGGAGGAAAACTCATGAAGATTTTCTTTATTTGATGAGTTTACTTTTTTTCCCCAACTTTTAGATTTGTAGTAAGGAGCAATATTGTATTAGTCTTTTAACTTTTAATTTTTATTCTCAAATGAGTATATTTGGCAACACTTTTTTAAAATATGACTCTCGACTTTTTATTTCCAGTAACTGTAAAAAGATCTTGTAATGAATTTGTTTCTGGTGGCCAAGATCAACAGCCATGTACTTTCCATGGTTATGACTTGGATTCACATCTTGGTTATGATACATAATTCATGTTTGATTTACTTCCCATATGATTAAGGTCAATTGATATTATTTTTCCATAATTTATTGTATTGAGTTGTAAATCTTTCCAATTATTTTTGATTTTATCATATATATACATCCAAATCTAAATAAATTAAGAGGTGATTATGTCATATTAGTAGGTTAGTATAATTAACTTATTATGTTGGGCTATTATTTATTTTTCATAATTTCTTTAATTAAATTGTAATCTAATTTAAAATAATTTTCTAATTTACTTACCAAACTTAATTAATTGATTAGCAAAAAATTAGTTGACCGACACTAATATTTTCATATCTGCCATATTTTAGTTCATTCAAAGTATTTTTTGTAATAATTAAAAGGAATGATCAACAAACAAAATTATCGATTTTCAAATTTAATACTTATTACATATAAAATCAGTCATAGTTATTCACTTACCATATAAAAATCAAGAATTTTTGTGTAAGTGTCGTGATTTTGTTAATTAAATCGTTATCTAATTGAAAATAAAATTTTAATTTACTTACCACACTTAATTTTTTTTTAATAAAGTGCGAAATATTATTAAAAGAAGAAAGTCGTTCGTTCAGATCAAAGCGATAAAAAATCGTTCGTACAGACTATACTTATTAATTTATTAGCAAAGAATTAGTTGATTGACACTAATATCGGTCGTAGTTTAGTTCATTCACCATGTTTTTGGAATTCATTAAACTTTACGCCAACAATATATCAAATCTCGAAAAAATATACTTTCTAGAACAAGTATTGAGGATCATTTACAACTAATTCGGTTAATCAATTTGTGAATTGACTAAGATCTCAATATTTACATGTATTAGATAAATCAACTAATATGTATGTATGTATGTATGTATATATGTATGTATGTATGTATGTACTCTAGAGTTCATTCTCAATAATAGAATCTCACACATTACAGTCAAATATTGCAAAAGGTTAAACAGAGTAGACATTTTTGCTTTTATATCCAATAATAAATAATTAACTATCGAAACTTTGTCGTGTTTTTTTTTTCTTAAAAAATTCCAATAAACAATGGATTTGAGTCTTCAACCCCAACTTGCAATCAATCAGAGCATTTGTGTATCATATTCTGATAAATATAACTTGGTATGTTTATTTGAGTTCATTTCTCTTCTTCATTTAATTAGATTATGTGACTCCAAATATCCAATTACAATATATTTTGAAGTCATAATATTTATAATTCAATTGAAATTAGAAGTTATCTTGCCCACGAAATAACTATTTATCCAAAACTACTCCACAACAAATAAATTGGTTAGTATTTTTCAAGTTCACGCTTTTTTTTTATCCTTTTCAAACGAATCGTATGAAATTTGAAAAGATATATTAATTTTAGACTAATATCCTAATTTTATTGTAATTGAATTTATATAATTAAATTATTCTCAATTATAAAACCTTCGCTGAACTGGCTACCCTTGCCAAGTAATCAGCTCGGCTGTTCTCCTCCCTAGGGACTTGGTGAACATCCAGAGCGTCTAGGGTATTAGGCAGCTAATGAAATCGGGCTAAATATTTTTGCATCTGTCCTTCTCTTGTCTCGAATTCTCCGTTTATCTGTTTACATACAAGCTGTGAATCCACATTTGCATGTATCTGCTCAGCTCTCAATTCCTTTGCCATCTGGACTCTTCTCAGCAAGGCCTTATACTCTGCTGCATTATTGGATAGAGGATAGTTCATTCTTACTGCGTATTCAGTGGTCATACCTTCCGGATCTATCAATACTATTCGTGCGTCGCACCCCAGGTTTCCCACTGAACCATCTGTGTAGATTGTCCACTCTTTCTTTTCCTCAGCAGAACTGGCTATTTCTTGCATAAAACCCGCTAATTTCTGAGCTTTAATTGTCGTTCTTCCCTCAAAATGCACATCGAACTCGCTCAATTCAGTGATCCATTTGACTAACCTCCTCGAAGCCTCCGACTTACTCATTATGGACTTCAGAGGTAAGTTAGTGCGAACTATGATCTTATGGGAGAGGAAGTGAGGTCGGAGTTTTCAGGCAGTTCCAACCAGAGCTGCCATGGCTCTTTCAACTTCTACGCATCGGAGTTTAGCCTCATGCAAGACCTTACTCCAATAGTATACTGGTTTTTGTGACTTACCCTCTTCCCTAAGAAAGACCGTGCTCACCGCCAATTTCCCCACAGACATATATAGAATCAATGGCTTTCCGACGATCGGCTTAGTCAATAATGACATACGTGCCAAGTATTCTTTCAACTTTTGAAATGCCTCTTGACACTTCTGGTCCCACTGGAATCGGGTCATCTTTCGTAGGGCTCTGAAAAATGGCAAGCTCTTCTCCGCCGATCTGGAGACAAACCTGCTTAAAACATTGATTCGCCCAGCCAAACACTGGACTTCCTTAACGTTTTTGGGAGGCGACATATCCATGATAGCCCTGACCTTTTCCGGGTTAGCCTCTATCCCTCTCTCCGTGACCATGTACTCTAAGAATTTTCCTGCTCTTACCCCAAATGCACATTTCTTGGGGTTCAGTCGCATTTTATACTTTCTCAAGGTGTCAAATGTTTCTTTTAAGCCATCTACGTGTGACGTTGCCTTGATGCTTTTAACCAACATATCGTCTACGTATACCTCCATGTCTCTCCCGAGCTGGTTTTTAAACATTTTATCTACCAGCCTTTGATATGTAGCTCCTGCATTCTTGAGGCCAAATGGCATCACTACATAGCAGTATGTTCCTTTTGGCGTTATGAAGCTAACCCTCTTCCAGTCCTCAGCCAACTTAATTTGATGGTATCCCTGCGAGGCATCCATCATGCTCCGTAATTCGCATCCAGATGTTGAATCCACGAGCTGATCTATTCTTGGCAATGAGTAATGATCTTTAGGGCAGGTTGAGATCCTTAAAGTCGATGCACATTCGTCAGTCCTCCTCTGTCTTTGGTACTAGAACAGCATTAGAAATCCATTCACAGAATTGTATCTCCTTGATGTGCTTGGCGCGCAACAACTTTCCCATTTCTGCCTCGATGATGGCCTCTTTTTCAGGGCTGAAGTTTCGCTTTCTTTATTTCACTGGTTTTACTCTAGGGCTTATATTGAGATGATGTTCTGCCACTGCTGGATCGATCCCGACCAAGTTTTGGGGAGACCAGACAAAAATATCTGCATTGCTTCTCAAGAGCGCAACCAGCTTTACCAAGACTTCTGGACTTAAGGTCGTTCCTACTCGCAGGACTTGACTGTCGTCCCCCGGGATTACTTCTACTGCCATCAAGTTTTCCTCCCTTTGAATTAACTCCGTCTGACCTTCCTCCGTTCTTGTCCTCTTTCTCTGTCTTACTTCTTCATTATGTCGAATGCTCTCCACGTACGTCTGGCGCGACGTGTACTAGTCTCCTCGAACTTCACCAACCCCATCCTGAGCTGGGAATTTTAACTTCATGTGATAGATTGAAATCACCGCCTGAAATTTACTTAGACATGGTCGCCCTAACATGGCGTTGTACGAAGAAGGTGCATCCACTACCAAGAATCAATTGACCTAGTCTGCCTGAACAACTCGTCCCCTAGTGTGACCAGGAGGTTTACCGCGCCCAGAGGTCTTAATGCTCCTCTTGCGAAGCCTACCAGTGAGGTCGTGACCTCCTCTAATTCCATATCTAGATTCAACTTCCTAAAGCAGTCTAAAACATGATGTCTGTCAAACTTCCTGTGTCCACAAAGACCCGTCGGATGTTGTAGTTAGCGATAGTAGACGTTATGACCAGGGCATCCATGTGCGGGGCCAGGATACCATTCTCATCCTCGGACCCAAAGCAAATGTTTGGGCTCGGCGCTAATTGCCCCACTTGACGTGTTCTTTTAGCCAGGTCTCTCGCTGCCGAACATAACCGTTCTGGGTTCGCTCAGAATGTTCATCCCATTCTCCGTCTGTGATCATCAGGATGTCTCCCCTTATTTCCTAATATTGTTCATTTCTTTTCCCACTGCTACGGCCAATATCAAAATCTTGCATGTTTACCTGATGTCGATCGCGCCTATAGGGGTCAGACCTGGACCCTTCTTTCCTTGCGTGTACAAATTCCTTAAGGTGCCCCGCCTGCACCATTCGTTCCAGCTCATTCTTCAAATGAGTACACTGGTCTGTGTCATTGCCATATTCGTTGTGATATCGACAGAATCGATCATATTTTTCTTTCCTTGGCTTTTGGGAATACGTTCTAGGCCATTTAAGATTAGGGTGTTGCTCAATTGCCTGCAGAATCTCTCCCTGAGGCGAGGCCAGAGGTGTGTACCTATCGAACCGGGGACGGCCTTCGACTAGATCAGTCCTGGGTTTTTTCATCAGGGTCCTATCCTCCCTGTCAGGTCGTTCCCTTCACTTCTCTCCATCATCCTTTATCTTCAAGGCCTCCTCTAGGTGGATATATTTTTCTGCCCTTTCCAGGAGTTCTCAAAATTTCAGCGCTGGCTTTACGACCAATGACTGAAAGAACTCCCCTCTCCCGAGCCCCTGAGCCAGAGCGTTAACCAAGAGCTTTTCCGACGCTGATGGAACTTCCAACTTTGCATCTGTGAGTTGCTTGATGTATGTGCGCAGATCTTCATTTTCTTTCTGTTTCAAGCTGAACAATTCCAGCGACATTTTGTGGTACTTTCTACAACTGGTAAATTGGTGCAAAAATGCCGAACTAAATTCATCGAAGTTACTTATAGAACGCGGAGGCAACTGGCTAAACTAGAGTTGAGCTGACTTCGTAAAGGTCGTCGGGAATACCCGACACATGACCGCATTAGAGAATTTGTGCAAGGAAGCCGCGATCTCAAACCGGCTCAGATGATCCCATGGGTCTGTTGTTCCGTTGTATTCAAAGCCCATGGACCGGTAAGAGGCCGGTAGATCATCGCGCATGACCACCTCTGTAAACGGGGCTCCTCTCCGCGCTTGTCCTGTGCCTGTGCCCGCCATCTTCCGCTTGACCTCCCTGACCTCTTTCTGTAGGTTTTGCATCTGCTTAGTGGGTCTGAGTTGGTTTTGCTTGACGTTTCGCTCTCTGAGGCGGAGAAGCTCTCCTCTTCTTCTTGGAGGGAAGCTCTGGCCGTGCGCTGGGCTGCCTGCGGTGGCTCCGTCTCCGGCGGCCTGGCCGCCTTGGGAGGAGACGACGAAAGCTCGGCGATTTTTTTGTCTACAGCTACCTCCACCGCCTTGCCAATGTGATCAGTTAATTGCCTTAGAAATGAGTCGTTCAGCAGTCCACCCTCAGCTTGCGTGGATCCACTTAGAGGGGGATGCGCTGTGCCCGGTCTAGATGCCGCCGAAGGCCCCGCTGTTTTTGGTACACCCGTTGGCGCAGCAGAGCTTGGCGTGCCACCCAGCTCCGCCACCAAATTCGGCCTGAGTCCGTCTGAGGCCATGTTCTTTCTCACGTCTGAACTTTACTTTCCCAAAGACGGTGCTAATTGTTTCGTCCTGAAAATTACACCAAGAAAACCAACACCTTCTCCTGAGAATTTCCCGACATGCTTCAACAAAAACAAGTTAGAAAAGACCACCAGGGGTTTTCCTGTAAAAATCTCTTTGATACTTAAGTCAGTAAAGCTTTTTTGATCAGAATAAGTAAAATCAGTGGAAGAATGTTAAGAAAATCATACCTCCTTCAGCCCCAAGGCTGGAGTATATATAGTTGTTCGTCAAGTGGGACCTTTCCGGGATCCCGAAAATGGAACCCGCGAGTCTTGGCCGTTATTCAGACTGACTTGACCAAGAAGCTTCTGCCAAGAGCAAGACAGCTCTGGCATTAAGTTTCTCAAATTCCTGATCTGCTCCCCTTGAAGCCTTATCTAAGGTTAAGGCTTCAGATCAGGTCAGAACAATATCCCACAGGGCTGTAGGCTTGTTCTCCACCTCAGTTCTTCTCTCTTTCCTGAGCTGAGCAAGATGGATCTCTCTTCTGAGTCACCAAATCCAGATCAAGATTAATCCTCTCAAGCCTTGAATCTGACTTATCTCATTTTCCCTTCAGGCGCAGAGTAGCAACTCAGGTTGCTATTCCTTTATACTTGCCCAGGTCGGGCACATTTAGGTCGTATCGCTCGCATATTTTGTATGTTCTCTTTTGATCAATGAGATTTAATTTACCGATAAAAAAAAGTAAGAGATTTGTCATCATTTCTATAAGAAAAGAGAGAGAGAGAACAAATTATTTATCAAGTAGAAACACATAACAACATTTATGTAGTATTTTTTTTTCATATTATTTGTATGGAACAAGAAATATAAAATATTTGTGCAATCAAATAAAAATTTATTATCATTCATATTAAGTAAAAAATACGTAACAACATTTATGCAATCATCAAATAAGAAATTACCGCACGTCAAAAGAAAATTTTGACAAAAAATAAATCACAGGATAATTCTTCAAGCGACCAGCAAGTTTTTCGACCTCCCATTATTATCATCATTAGTATTATTTATTCCAAAGTAAGGATGTTGTGCTCTTTCTTGTAATAAGTTAGCAATAATATATTTACAAATGAGGTCTTGTACTAATTGAAGTCTACACGAGGGACAATTAGACAAATATCCCTTCATATTTTTCTACAAACTTTTAGTTTAGAAATCCTTCTTTCCTCTATCACTGTTGTTTTACCTGATTCTGGTTTCTTGCCTCGTATGCAGCTTCCCCTCGTATGTCATTATAACATAAATATTCGTACTTTTATGGCAGAAAAGAGCGCAGGAGGCAAATATATAACAATTCAACCCACGGCCAACAAAGGTAATCAGTAAACGAAAAATACGTAGGCCGAACATCTATATACATCTTCCACCTTGAGTTCAAACATCACAAATAGGATAAAGAATCACTTGGTTAGCTATCAACAGCACATTTATCCGGAGTTGTACGTGTGGCATATCATYCAATATTTCACCCATTGTCTCTAGCCAACAGCTTTCATAATACGGTTACAAAAATAACAAGAAATGACAGAAATTTTGAAAGAATTTTACTTTTTGGCAAAGGCCATGAGCCAAGTCCAAGAGCTTCACCATTGCGGACTCCCTCTTTTAACCTCGGAGCGAAGCTCGAGGGACAGCTGGTAAACCTAGTTCATCCTCACCCTGYCAAATTAAGTCAAATTCAGTTCTTAGATACGGTCAGCCTAAACAAGTTATATGCATWCGGAWMAAAACATAAATAAAATAATATATAAATGCATTCATGGTGGTGATTAGGACTCATAATTCAAAGACAAGAAACATACTTAGCCACCAATAGGACAACATACAATTAAACATAAACATACAAAAGGGTAAAACTTTAAGTTGACAAATATTTCTCCTGGATTATCATATAGATCATTTYAGGTAAATAAATGAAAACAAGAGATCAACTCACAGTTAGTGCCTCCAGAAATAAGACGAAAAAGTCAAAGTTCTTGACTACAATGAGTGTATACCTGCATATTCGATCTGCCATGCCCAGTTGGCGCTGATGGCAAGTTCAGTTCTGCGTCCAAATCAGGCTGAAGATAAGAAGGTACTCCATCACCTTCAGTTTCAAACCCCATGTCTGCTTCCAAAGCATCAAGCTCTGCATAACAGAACAAATAGTTCATTCCAACTCTGGAAGCTCATCATTTTAGGTAATAGTTAGTTGATTGCACTTTCACCAGTATCGGAGTTCAGAGTAAATCTTACCACCCATGAGTTCATTCTCATCAATGTCATCAGGTACATTATAGCTTCTGCCAAGAGACTCTTGGATTTCACTGCTCACATCCATGAGGTCCATCATCTCATCTTGTAAGTTCTAAAAACATCAAATCCACTTGATATATCATCATATTGAACGAAATATCCATTGCTATAGTCTATAGAAGAGGAAGATGACAGAGCTGAGACACAAACATCTATGTCTTGAATTTTCACAGTTTTCATCATTCCTTTAAGCTCCTTGTTTGCCGACTTCAAGGCTGACATCTGCGGAGAATGCGGCAGTAGTCATATTTAAGATGCTATAATCCATTTTCGTTCAAACAAAAAAATAAAGAAATGATCTACAAAAGGTCATCTCAAAGTAGGAAACAAATATAAGCACTAAAAACAAACTGTTTGTTGAGCATCTTTGATTCCCTCAGCAGCAAATGCAACTTGATCCAGGTTGAATGTCTGATTGTATAGCATATCGCGTTGACCTTCATACCTATCCAATTCAAGAAAAATGAGTATGCTACTCATACATAAACTGAAAAGAAATTTTTGAAATGATTTTGTTTCCGAGCATTGGCAATAGTTTAAGTGCATCATTGACTTCTAACTGTAACCACCAAGCCCACGAATCAAATTTAATCAAGACATCAGAAGGATATATTGTCAACTTAAAAGCAGTCTCCATAAAGATGATGATCATCTTTCACAATTTCAATCTAATAACTATTTAACAAAATATGCATAAATCTAACAAGAAGAATGTTTTTGTGATCAGCAGTTCCAATGTGCATGTAGAAGCAAGCAAGCGATGCATCATGCCAATACAACTCACTGTCAAACGAATAACAGAAGCAAAGACAAATTTCATCTCGGAGTGCAGAATAATATACTTGATCACCAACATTGACCACAGTAAACATATACACACATTACTTTGACCACTAATACAGAAATTAAGGGCTTACAGAGAGAGATATCTCAACCCCCACAATGAAATGAAATCTCAAAAATTAATAGTAAAAGCAATGTAGTGGCCAATGAAACAATTAAAACCAACATGTTGGTAGATAAAGTAGGGGTATGGAAGAGTTTCCATCTCACAATTTCCAATTTTCAACTATTATGAAAATTAGAATCACCATTTACAATCTTATTAATTAAAAGTGGACCCTACCACTACCAACTTTTAAATTATTATATGCCCAAAAATATATTTCAAAACTACTCATCCAAATGTAATCTCAGTTTTCACACTAAAACCAATAAATTCTCAATTATCACTTTTTTCCACTGGAAATTGAAAAATGGAATAGAAACACATCCATACATCACCTTAACTTTCTCATTTCTTAAATCAATGCAGTGCGGAACTTTCTGCTGTATATTTATATACAGTTATAAATTACCCTATTCTCCCTTTGCTTTGGTAAAGACTTTCCAATCAAGGGGGCTTTTACAATCTGACATGACCGAAGGGAAAACTGCCCAAACATCAGTAAACTTTTGGCCACAGTTGTCGAGTTGTATGAAGCGACAGTAAAACTCAATATGTTGTGAGTTAATTAATTTTCTCGAGAAATTGTGTTCTGTAACTAATTCATCATCTCAGCTTAAATCAATCTAAAAATGCGGCTAACAAATCCATATAAATCTTTGGACGTTCACAAAACACTCCTTACCTCTACCTAAAAGCTAGAACACAAGTTTTTACAAGTCACGCTTTACATACAAAATGACAACATATGAACTAGTGACACATAACCCTGTCAATTATATGTATTAGTAAATGTTTTCAGTTCCAAATGTAGCTTCAAAGCATCTTCTTTCAAGACGAAGATCTAATGAAAGCACAACTGTACTTTTTAATACATTTCTACGGCTATAAAGTTACAATACTATTTCTCAAACAACATACAGCGGCTTGCACCACCAAACCAGAGTCCTGAAATACAACAATCGCGTCCAATCTGGTGAACTCAGAGTATTCAGAAATTCTTATCCAGCATTATACATTATCGTGATCCACACTTATCATCTTCAAGATGTGTTTACTCATTAATCTGGTGAACAGAAGTTCCTCGGTCCGAAACAACATTCTTAAGTTGTTGGCTCATATTTTTACGACTTTCTATTTGATATGGAAAACTATGTCAAAATCCCAATCTAGAACATGGCAACCTACTTCATCAAGTTCATTACTCTAAATTGATGCTATGTTCCAACGCATTTCAAGTTCGTTATCCAAGATATAAAAAACAAGACTGATCGGACATAGTAAACCTCAGTTAACCTGCCACAATAATTCCACGACTCAAGCTCAGCTACAAAATGTAGATACCATATTCAGCCATTAACATGAAGCAAATTTTCGATAAGTTACACAAATGCGTAAATAGTATATCCATTGTGAGTAAGATGAAATGACAAAAAATAACTTACATTCTTTTTTGCTTAAGAACCCTCATGGCTCTAGCTTTGACAGCTTCTTGAGCTGGACCCGGTCGGGTCTTCTTGATCTGCTCTTTATATCTTGCTAATTCTGCATCAAGTTTCTGTATCTTCTCATCGACGTTATCACCTCTTTTATTGATCTGAAATTCGTAGGGATGGTTTAACAACTCAAATGCAGCGAGGAATAAAAGGAGATAATATTTAAAGAAAACGGAAACACAAACAACCTATCACAGCCATTTCCCAAGCATATTGTAAAAATTTAGAATGTGTTTAGTTAGTAACTGGAGTGGAAGGAAGGTCCATAATTTGAGAGGGGAAGAAGGCATAATAAACGAGTCACATAAATTATATCGTTCAAAGTTGGATATGTCTCGTATCACAATAATGTGATAAGTGTTCAGATGCTCAGCCTAGCAGCGTATCATACCGACCCAAGTTGTGTCTCCTCATGGGTCAGGTCAACTTGTGAATGTACTCATTGACCAAACTCTTGTCTTTGTTGGACGCAAAAATTGTTTCTAACCAAATCTAAACCGCAAAAATCAGACTTACTATTACTTCATACCAGAACTGCTGGAAAAGACAATCCACAAACATTCTTACATAGACACACAACAAAACCTCCTATTTAGATGACAACAAGGACACTATACAATGCATAAAACAATAGAGAAAACAAAATCACAACAACAACAATAATAATGATAATAAATAAATAAAATCAAAGGCAAATGAAAAGTTAAGTTCAATTAATTCGGATTTCGAACCCGGTCTGAGGCATCTTGAACGGATGGAGGGGGTTCTTTATCTTTCTTCGCTCCAAACACCCTCCTCATCGTGCTGCTTCTCTATAATTTATATTTATATTAGCAAAGAGAAACAGGTATAAAAAACGTGATCGGAGTTATATGTATATCAAGACTTGTAGTTCTTTATGACGGTAATTGTAAGAAATTACAAATTTATTTGGGAAAAGAAAAATTTAGGAAGGTTTTAAGGAATCTTAAGTAAAATAATATTGACGAGTTCACGCGCTCATAACGTTGGTAATTTGGACCGTGGAGTCTGAATTTTCTATGCTTTCATTTTAAGGGCATTAACCATACGGTATTTGGGTATCGATATTCTAATGGATAAAATTTAAATATACTTTTCAAATATAATTCTCATCTATCGTATGTGCAGGTAATAAAATATTCATCTTTATATTCATATTTAAAAAAAAGAGTCAGTCTCCTATGTGACGGTCACACGTATTATTTTTCATGTGACAGAGTCCAACTCATCTAATACCCAGACACGACTCGATTTAATGATATAAACGAAATAAAGAAAAGAAAAAAATCACAGAATTTTCATTTTCATCGTTCTCTTCCTACCCCAAACCCACCGGCGAATCCCAGCAACACCTCCACGACTCCGATGAAAGACTCACCCCAAAATTTTCTCTCTCCTTCATTCTCCCTGACCCCAATACCCCAACCTAGGTGAATAAATCACCCCAAAATCCAGCACTTCCATCGCGCCCCGTCGTCAATTCAACACAGTGCCTCCGCCGATTGGCACGTATTTAATGTCGTAACCCCGAACACCTCATCCAGTGTAAGAAATCCCCAATTTTCATAAATTTTTTGTTTCTTTCCTCTCTTCCCAATCTCAACCCTAAATCGCATAATTGCTGCTAAACATCGTCGTGCCTCTGCCAACTGCCGCATATTTAACGCAACCTCCCAAAACCTAGGAAGATGTACATAAATCTTTGAGAAGGTAATGAACTATTATTATATATATTCTTTAATTATCTTTCGAATCAAGCATTTTATTCATCGAGAGATTGAAAGATTATTGAGTGTTCATGTTATTTGAAGTGCAGTTCTCTAAATTTTTTGTTGATCTTTTCGAAAATGCATGCTATCAAAGAGTCATTTTGTACCCATCTGTGTACCATCTGAGGGGAGTCATTTTATATTGTAATTATCGGTAGAAAATATCACTTTTTGTGTAAACATGTGTTAATTTTTCATACAAAATAGTCACTTATTATATGTAATCTCTTTTGCACTTTAAGAGTTGTCATATATGTTATTATGCAATGTATTGTACTTTATTGGTAGAAATTGACACTTTATTAGTAAAACCTGTTACATTTTCATAAAAAAAAAGGCCATTTGGTCTAGGTAATCACTATTGCACTATAAAACTTGTCATCTGTGTTGCTTGAGAAACTAATTATACATAAAATAAACTATCAGTAATTAAATTATGGTTGAGCTGTTGGATCTTTTTATTTACACACTTTTTTACACAATTACTGGCATATGCACATTATTACCGTGCTTAGGGCTTCTTATGATTCACTGGTTGTTGTTTGCAAAGGTGACGATCATGTAGAAATTAGCAACAATATTCTCTTTAAAATACGACACTTCTCCTCTAAATAAGTGTCACTTTCTTTGTTAAAATGGTTATTTTCCCTTAAAAGTTTCACTTATATATGTAATTAGAGTTTGATTACTTCTTAGTGTAGCATATTGCATATTTAACTTTACATATATATAAATGTTGGTGGTAATGTTAAGTTACTTGTCTTTTAAGCATGATTATGATACATTTCAAGCCCCATTGTTCATTCTCACTCGGTATCTTATCACCTCTTATGACTTAGGAGAGTATAGTTTTGATGCTTCTTTCTTATTGTTTCTCATTTATTTTAAACAAGTGATGAAAACCAGTTTAGCCTCAAAATTATGATGTTTTTAACTAGCATCTTTATTTTATTTCTAAAAACTATTATTTTTTGAAGTGTCACTTTCTCTATAAAATTAGCTACTTTCTATAAAAAGAACTGTCACATTTAATCTGTCATGAACTGTCTAATACTTATCAATTTATTACTTTATATATTTTTTGATATGTGTTGTATTTGTGTAGATACATCTGGTACTCTCGTGGATTTGAAAATGAAGACAATTGATGCTATGCATGAGTAATAAGTGATAAATAATAAATGAATTTATATTTAAATTAAATGTAATACTGTTTTGTATCAATTGAGGTTTATTTTTGTTTTAGCATTATTATTGATCATGTTATATATAGATGAATAAGGATTGGATGATTGGTTATGATACTATGAAAATGTTATGCAGGGCAAATTGTTGGTGCTTGAATTAGCGAGATTGGATGCACCTTAATTACAAGACACTTGTATTAGCTTTGAAGAGTTGAAAGTGGAAGAGTGGAGGCATAAGAAGACAAACTCTCATATCATATTCAATCACGGTGTTGTTTGTAATTGTGACAATAATTTTGTAGTTAAGGTTGTAGCCTACATTATATAAAAATATCCACTATGGGATTCTATAATGAAGTAGATTTCTTAGTACTGGGAATGTTATTACGATAGTATTGATTCCTACTTAAGAACGTTGTTGGGTGGTGAAATGTGTAACCATGATGAGCGTGTAGTAAAAATTGAAAGTAGGAAGCTAAACTTATGAATGATGTACTTTTGTATGGTGGTGAAATATGTAACCATTAAAGTCTGTGAATGTTGTTTGTTTAGATGGTTGGTTTATTTCAAGCTCTAGTGAAAAATTTGTATCAGTGAAGTCAAAAGTATTGAGAGAAAAAGTGACTGTGTGTAATGGCTTTCCTTTCGATTACTTAGTGTGATGATTTTATTTTCTAAATGAAAAGTTACATGTTTTAGTGCAAAAGTGATAACATTTCAAGAAATATGACACTGTTATATTTTAAGTTAAATGTTGATTATATAATACAATATGTAAAAGTGAAATCTTTTAGTGGAAAAGTGATAGTGTTAATTGAAATGGTGGTCATTATATTTTAAGTTAAATGCTTGATTATGATATAATATGTAGAAGTGACAATTTTTATTGCAAAAGTGACACTTTTACGTGGGATATTGACAATATTAATTGTTAGGAAGTCTTAGTACTTGGTAATTATTTCTTATGTATTAATATTGCATTTATTAGGTAATATGTAAAAGTGACAAGTTTTAGTGCAAATGTGACGGTTTTAAAAAAGTGACAGTAATTTATATTTTAAGTTAAATGCCATTTTTAAATCTAATATGTAAAAGTGATGGTTTTTAGTGCGAAAGTGACACATTTTAGTGGAAATATGACACATATTATAATTATAATCAAGAATTTTTTAAAAAAAATTATAGTGTCACTTTTTCCCATATTTTTTTTCACTTTTTACTCCAAAAGTGTCACTTGTCAATTAAAACAGAAATAGACCATTTAAAGTAAGAAGTAACACAAAACAACATAGAGTTTGGACAAAAATACACACTAACACACACTCTACAACACAATCCACAACACAACCTAAGGCACTTTTTAATTAGAACATAATTAGAAAGAACAAAATTTAATTTTATCATTGAACTACTATGAAAATAATTGTGCTACTTTCTTTTGTTTGTCATCCACTGCCAAGGAGATCTTAACTAGAGTTTATCAACCAGATGAGTTGTATCCTAGGACTTCATGTTGTTGATGAGATTTTCTTGTTCACCACCTGTTGTTAACCCATCTACAACACACATACAATTGAGGAAATATTGAGTATAAATGAAGATGAAAACTGATAAGAGGAAAAAAGAAAATCACTGTTCTTTGTCGCAAAGAAAACAAGAACCATAGATAAATGACATGCAGATAACACAAAATGATATGAATCAAATGCAAAACATTCTGGAAACTCCCTATGATTTATAAATGCCTCCCAAAATCATAAAATAATAACTACATAAGCAATATGGGAATTTAAAAATATTTCGACTGAAAACACTCCTTGTAACTGAACCATTCCTAACAAGCATTTAACACTATAAGCTATGAACATCGTACAAACTAATACTAAGCGTAAATAAGGACTTGATAACAATAACAACAAACTACTTTAGTCATAATCAACACCTATAAGAAAACACTAAACATATCTCATTTTTTATACAAAATCAGAACATGCACTTAGTTAACACATTATGCTACAAGGCTTGATTTCTAAATGATCTCTATACATCATCATTTCTAACACCTACATATTTGAAATTCATTTTTAAAGCTTACTTGACCATAATCTTCAAGCCACATTTTCTCGTCATAAGCAGAAAGCCATCACTCTATCTTGTCTATTATATCTTTATGGCTCAATGCCTCGTCTTTCACTTTATAAATTCGTGATGTTAGTTGAGAGTTCACACGGATCCACCATAACTGCAAAAACAAGAATAAAAGCAAGTTCCCAACTCGTACTAGAACACAATTAATCAACAAAAATCAACAACTTCTCCTCATACAATCGTAGAAGCTTTTATATTGTTGCCATCATTTGTTGGGTCAACCAACATCATAATCTAGTGTCAAACTCCCCACAGTTTAGACATAGTAAGCTACTACGAAGCATACTCCCAAGTCTCACACAGTAAATTGATAAAATATAGAACAAAACCTAAGTCAATTGTTCTAAAAACCAATTAAGCCCTAAATAACCCAATCAATTACGCTAATATAAATTAAACACATACATAAACTGAAAAAGATATATGACAAAACCAAATCCGTAAATGAAAAAATAACTCAATCAAAATATTAATCGGAGATAGTTTATAGAAGACCTAAACGTACCCTAAAAGATGGAGAAATATAAGGACATAACTCTTCGGTGTCCAGACGGCGGCGACCAATGGTCTCACGAAAATTTCAATCATAGAAACGATTTCTTCGGCATTGATCTACAATTTTCAGTGTTGAATGAGAAGGATTAATTAGGTAGATTCAATTTCCTTGGATTGTATTTGGTATCAATGACTTTAAATCATCGACGGAGAAGCGGCGGAGGTGTTGCGGATGGAAGTACGGGGAAAGAGAAATATAAGAGAAGGGGGGAAATAAAATGCTGCATTTTTTGCTCTTATATAGGAGACCTGATAGTTAGCGGGTGGGTTTGGGTTTGGGGTCCATCACATGGTAGAGGACCCGTGTGGCCGTCACATTTAAGTCTTTTTTGCCTTAAAAAAGTTAAAATACTCATCCTCATCCCCATACCCGTGTGGGTAGTAAATTTTATATTCATCCACATACCCTATAGGTACTTTAGTACTAATACCCGTACCCATTACCCACATGTTACAACATGTAAAAAAGTTGAATTAAGTAAATATTGATTAAAATTTAAATCACAATTCAATAAAATATAAACTGATGATAATTGACGTTGTATAAAAAGCCACAAACATGGCAGTATTATGAATCATTTAAAAAACTTTTAAGTATAATTCAATACCACACCACTAAATCATGAAATTTCGAACGTGAATCTCCGACACTCTCCACGACTTGCCAAAAAAAATTGATATCATATATTAATTACTTTTACTTGTTAAAAAAAAATTGATAATACAAATTGAAAGATTGCAAAACTTATTTTACCTTATTTTTAGAATCCGAGTTCGGAATATATTACGAACGTTTATCCTTTAAGTTATATATATATATATATACACACACACACATTATAAGTATGTTTATGGGGTGGGTGGGTACTAAGGTACCCATACCCGTACTTGTACCCAACAAATATTATGGTAATTATTCATACCCTGGCCCATACCCATTAAACGGGTAATTCCCCTACCCATTATGGGTAGTTTTTACGGGTACCCATCGGGTACATTACCCATTACCATCCTGATTTGTACTTTTTTGTACACTTTTTTGTTACCTTTTTGTGTCGCATTCGCGTGTGTTTTGCTTGCATTGACGGGTTTTAGGAGTCGTTTTGGCCTATTTTGTTAGTTTTAGGTTTTTATAACTTTTGTGCGATTCTTAGTAGTCTTTCGTACATTTTTACCCTTTTTCGTATTTTTGGCCGTAGGATGACCAAGCGGGTCCCGCGCACGTTTGGAGGCATCCCACTCAACTCGGATTTAAACGGACAAGCAAGGGAACATAGCGCGAATGAGGAGCGACAGTCGGCAGACGTTTAGAGCGGAAACGAGAAAACCGAGCTGGAGCAGCCATACTAGTCGATCGACTGCTCCTCAGTCGATCGACTGGAGCTCTCCAGATTGACTGCTCGGCAGTGAGTTTGTCGATTTTGGGCGAAGCAGTCGATCGACTAACTCTTAGTCGATCGACTGAGACGCAGTCCAGCTCGTGATTTTGGTCCATTTTGACAATTTTGCCCCTGCGTTTTTGTATAAATAAGACCAGCTCTCTCCAACCTTATCCAACCTTCCTTGGTGGAATTTGGACTTGTTCCATTTTCTCCAAGCCTTTACCATTCCTTGCAATAATAAACCCTAGTTGATAATCCTTAATTTAATGTAGTTTTAGCTAGCTTAGTAGTTAGTCTAGTTTAGCTTAGTTGGTTAGTTTTTAGTTAGTTGTTCTTAAGCAAGTGTTGGAGTGGGTGACACCTCCTTCATTTGTGGTGCTTGTTGTTTGAAGATTTGAAACTTTTGGTGTTTAATGCAATTGGTAGTTTTCTTTCCCTTACTTTCTTGTGTTGTTATTGTTGTTGTTGTTCTTGTTAGGTTAAAATTGTTGTGCTGGTGGCTTGGTTTTAGATTATGTTGTTTTTCTTTTCTTGCAAACTCCATGGATGTTGGTTTGAAACTTTTTACCTCTTTAGTCTAAACAAACTTTTGGCTCTTGAAGGATGTATGAATTTTTCCTCTTTGGTAATTTGTCTTGTTCAATTTAAAAGCCTTTGACTTTTCTCAAATTCAAATGATTTGATTTTCCCTCCGTGACCCTTTTTTTTAATTGTAAGATTTTCTTGATGCAACTAGTTTAGTAATTACGGGTTTAGGGTCTAAGTTTGTTTAGAACCATTAATCGGAGCTTGTCGAGAATTGGGATTGACGACACCTACACTTGGTCGACTATTTGGGATTGACAACCCCGAATCGTGGATTAAGTGCTCGGCAAAAACCGATTAATCGTGGAGACGAACCGAACACCCTAAACCCTCATTTTCATTATTTACATTAAAGTCTTCTTTTAAATTTAAAACTCAAACCAAATCAATGACTTAATGCTTTCTTAGTTTAGATTAGTGTAATTTAACTTAACAAGAGATTGAGTAAAAACACCGACCACCGATTATATCTATCTCGAGAGACACGACTCGGGAAAACTTACCGCTCTACAATCGACTCCGTACTATCGCGGAGAAGATTTTTTAGAGAATTCTTCGATTAATTTTTGGCGCCGTTACCGGGGATAGATTAAGGCTAATGGTGTTTTTAGTTATTTCTCTTGTTATCTTAGTTGTTAGTTAATTTAGATTTTTGTTTTAATTTTGATGCTCGTAACCCTTTGTTGAGTGTTGTGTTTTCAAGGTACTCATTCGGGAAGCCCGATGCCACTCGCCCACACTCACGACGATCAAAGGATGCCTCCGCCGCTCGATTGATCCGGCCGAGGATGGCAAACTACTGAGCTAGTTTGTCATACGACGACCCTTATATCCAAACTCCCAATTATCCAAACCCTTACATCCAAACTCCCGAGTATCCAAATCCATACACCACTCCCCCAAGCGATCGGGTCCCCTCAACATATGATGACCCGTATGCTTCGATCGGTCGAGAATGGGCCCAAACTTTTGATTATGCCGGCCCAAGCCCTTCATATTCTCTACCGATTACACATCCCCATAACCCGAGCATGGATCCGTATGCACCGACTCGTGGTCTTTATGATCCGGATTTTGACGATCCATATGCTCAACTCGCCCCGCCTTCTTCTTAACCGAGCTTTGACTCGTATGCTCCTCAAATTCATGATTCATATTCTTGGAGCTACGACTTTTATGACCTACCCACCTCGAGTTCGTATACTCCGAACGACGACCCGTACACCTCACTTTTTCAAGATTCGTCTATGACCCAACTCCCGGACTTAGAGTCTCTCTTAGCCGAGCTCGTGGAATGCCTTGCTCGCATGGAGACTCAAATAGAGCAAATTGCCAA